>JAEVFF010000094.1:545262-814835 GCA_018901945.1 Pugionium dolabratum | reverse complement strand
CATTCTAAACTCATCATTGGTGCTCATTGAGTAAAGGCTTATAAATGAAGCATAATGCATGACATCACGCTTTTTGGGATATATTGGATTACTTGGACGCCTTTCGTATATATTTTTGTCTCAAATTTTGTCACAATATAGAAACTTTGGTTACCTTATCATGGGCATTGGATTCGTGTCATCTTAAGCTATAAAACAAAAGTTACGGACGATAAAGTGTGGACATGTCAGGTTGATCGACCAGTTAAAGTGATCATTGCTGCTCATTAGGTAAAGGCTTATAAATGAAAAATAATGCATGGAATCACGCAGTTTTGGATGGAATGGATTGCTTGGACGGTTTGTCGTATCTATTTATGTCTCAAATTTGGTCACAATATAGAAAATTGAGCTACCTTATTGTGGGCATAGGATTCGTGTCATTTTGAGCTATAAAACAAAAGTTACGAACAATTAAGTGTGAACATGTCAAGTTTATCCGCCAGTTCAAGTGATCATTGGTGCTAATTGAGTAAAGGCTTATAAATGAAGAATAATGCATGGCATCACGCAGTTTGGGATGGACTGGATTACTTGGATGGTTTGTCGTATCTATTAATGTCTCAAATTTTGTTATAATAGACAAAATTGAGCTAACGTAACGTGGACATTGGATTCATGGTATTCTGAGCTCTATATCAAAAGTTACAGACGATTAAGTGCGGAAATGTAAAGTTGACCGTCCAGTTAAAGTGATCATTCTAAACTGCTCATTGGTGCTCATTGAGTAAAGTCTTCTAAATAAAGCATAATGAAGAATAATTCATGGCATCAAAAGTTATTCCAATTATAAATGAAGAATAATTCATGGCATCACACAGTTTGGGATGTACTGGATTACTTGGACGGTTTTTCGTATCTATTTATGCCTCAAATTTTTTCACAGTATAGAAAATTGAGCTAGCTTGACGTGGGTATTGGATTCGTGTCATTCTGATATCTAAATCAAAAGTTACGGACGATTTAGTGTGGACATGTCATGTTGATTGGCCAGTTAAAGTGTTCATTCTAAACTCATCATTGGTGCTCATTGAGTAAAGGCTTGTAAATGAAGCATAATGCATGGCATCACGTAGTTTGGGATATATTGGATTACCTGGACGCTTTTTCGTATATATTTCTGTCTCAAATTTTGTCACAATATAGAAAATTGAGCTACCTTATCGTGGCATTGGAATCGCGTCATTCTGAACTATAAAACAAAAGTTATGGACGATAAAGTGGGGACATGTCAAGTAGATCTGCCAGTTAAAGTTATCATTGGTGCTCATTAAGTAAAGGCTTATAAATAAAGCATAATGCATGGCATGATGCAGTTTGAGATAGATTGGATTACCTGGACACTTTTTTGTATCTATTTATGTCTCAAATTTTGTCACAATATAGAAAATTGAGCTAGCTTATCGTGGGCATTGGATTCGTGTCATTCGGAGCTATAAAACAAAAGTTACGGGCGATTTTGTGTGGACATGTCAAGTTGATCGGCCAGTTAAAGTGATCATTATAAACTGATCATTGGTGATCATTGAGTAAACGCTAATAGATGAGGCATAATGCATGGCATCACGCAGTTTAGGTTATATATGATTTGTTGGACGCTTTGTCATATCTAGTTCTATTCCAACTTTTGTGTCAATATGGAAAATTGAACTAGATTAATGAGGGTATTGGATTTGTGTCATTGTCTGCTATAAATCAAAAGTTATGATTGATTTAATACAGATATGTCAAGTTGATCGACGAGTTAAAATGATCATTCTAAACTGATCCTTGGTGCTTGTTGAGTAAAAGCTTATTAATTAAGAATAATGCATGACATCACGCAGTTATGGATGGACTGGATTACTTGGACACTTTGTCGTATGTATTTCCGTCTCAAATTTTGTCACAATATAAAAAATTGAGCTAACTTAACGGGGGCATCGGATTCCTGTCATTTTGAGTTCTAAATCAAAAGTTATGGATGATTTATCGCGTACTTGTCAGGATGATCGGCCCGTTAAAGTGATCATTCTAAACTGTTCATTGGTGCTCATTGAGTAAAGGTTTATAAATGAATCATAATGCGTGGCATCACACAGTTATGGATAGATTGGATTACTTGGACGATTTGTCGTATCGATTTCTGTCTTAAATTTTGTTACATTATAGAAAATTTAGCTAGATTAACGTGAGCGTTGGATTTGTGTGTTTCTGAGCTCTAAATCAAAAGTTACAGATGATTTATTGCGGACATTTCAAATTGATGAGCGAGTTAAAATATTCATTCTAATCTGATCATTGGTGCTCATTAAGTAAAGGCTTATAAATGAAGCATAAAGTATGGCATCATGTAGTTTGGATAGATTGGATTGCTTGTACGCTTTGTCGTCTTTATTTTTGTCTCAATTTTTTTCAAAATATAGAGAATTGAGCTAGCTTATCATGGGCATTGGATTCGTATCATTCTAAACTCTAAATCAAAAGTTACAGAAGATTTAGTGTGGACATGTCAAGTTGAGTGGCCAGTTCAAGTGATCATTCTAAACAGACCATTGGTACTCATTACGTAAACGCTTATAAATGAAGCATAGAGCATGGCAGCAAGTAGTTTGGATAAATTGGATTACTTGGACACTTTGTCATCTCTATTTCTATCTCAAATTTTGTGAAAATATAGAAAATTGAGCTACTTTAACGTAGACATTTGGATTCGTGTCATTCTGAGCTCTAAATCAAAAGTTACGCATAATTTAGTGCGGACATGTCAATTTGATCGTCTAGTTAAAGTGATCATTGTTGTAACATCCCGGGTCTAAATTTAAACCTTAAAGCCCACAGAACTAGAAGTGAGGGTATAACGGACAATTTTTCTAAAAACCTAATTAACCCTAATGGCTATATAAGATGTCGTCAAAAGGGATTACAGGCAGCCGTTCATCAGAAACAAAAAACAAGAAGAGAGGGAGAGATTTTAAGAAAGCAGAGTGATAGAAAGTCCAGCGTTGGAGAGTCCATGTGCTCGTGTGTACCATCGCCGGAGGAAAAGATATTAACCCAAGCTTCGCCATGAGGTGAGACAGGATCTACGATTTTCATTATGACCCTATGTATATGTATTTTGATGAGTGCTTCGTTTAGGGAGAAAATTAGAGGTTGAAATCATGTGTGGTGTTAGGGTTTTAGTTAAGTGCAAAACTTAATGGTGTTTTTATCAGGAAAAATGAGTTAAACCTATTAGTGACTTATTAGATAATAAATAAATAAATATTAAAAAGATGAATAGGAATGTGGTGGTGTACGTGTGTGTGGTGGGAGAAGAGAGTAGAGATATTAGGTTAATTTATTATTTTAAGGGAGATTATTATGTTGACTTAATTATTAACAAAGATAAATTGTTATGTGTTGGTTTATTGGTTAATGATACTAAATTATTTATGATGGATTATGGTATAGTAAAACTAACCATAATCAACTAATTAATTGAAATAAATTCATATAATTATTAGATAAATATTAAACATTTAGTCTAAGCAAGTATAACGTTTGAGTTATTTAATATGGGAATAAATTTCTAGTGAACGTGATATTTACGTAATGCGGGTATGGGGGATTTGAGAACCGTTAGTTGGTTCAACTTCGTTGATGGGTGTTGGGCTACGATAACAACGGTGTTGAGTCGTAGTTCATTAAAGGTTGGTAGGCTGGAAACAACCGTCGACGTGACGGGAGCTCGATGTGAGCAAATAGGCCGACGTGGCCGTGGTGGAAGGCCGACGTGGCAGTGGTGGAAAGCCGACGTGGCTTTGGGGGTTCCAAATCCTTAAACCAAGAGATTTCAAAACAGTGGCAGGTGTTACATAAAGGTTAGTTTTATTTAGCTTTTCTCCTTTAGACATAGTTTGTTGCATCTCATGCACCTCTTCTTTAGAATCAAGAGATTTCAAAACAGTGGCAGGTGTTACATAAAGGTTAGTTTTATTTAGCTTTTCTCCTTTAGACATAGTTTGTTGCATCTCATGCACTTCCTGTGGAGTAAAAGGTGCTAAGCTATGTTTCTTGTTATTGTGCATGAAGGTATAGTGATTGGTGCGTCCATTGTGTAATGCTTCTTTGTCAAATTGCCATGGACGACCTAGAAGTAGATGTCCAGCTTGCATAGGCACCACATCACACACAACTTGATCTGCATACTTGCCTATGCTGAATGGTATGGTGACTTGTTCTGCGATTTTTAGCTCAGTTTCATCGTTCAGCCATTTGAGCTTGTATGGTCGAGGATGCTTTGTCTTTTGTAACCCTAAGCTTATCAACCAAATACTTGCTGGCTACGTTAGTACAAGAACCACCATCTATGATCAAGCTACATACCTTAGAGTATATTGTGCACCGAGAATGGAAAATGTTTTCTCTTTGTATAGTTTCTGGTTCAAAAAGAGCACTGAGGGATCTCCTTGTAACTAGAAGCTCTCCGGTATCAGGATAGTCCACAACTTCTTCCTCAGAGTTTTCTGGTTCATACTCGTCTTCATCTTGAGACTCATATTCGCCATTTGATTTAAGGATCATAACTCTCTGGTTTGGGCATTCTCTTGCATAATGGCCTTTTCCCTGACATTTAAAACAGGTTATGTCACGAGGTCTTTGAGTTGGAGTTTTACCTTGCTCTGGTTTATTGTTTTTAGACGTTTCAGCAATGGATTTCTTGAATCTGGATTCTATGTCGATGGCATTTCCTTTGTCCAGAACCTTTTGTGGTTGTTGATTCCTGGTAGACTTGCTACGATTTGCTGAGATTGTTTTCCTTTTTATGTGCTGCTCGGCCTGAACCGCAAGATGCAGCAACTCGTCCAGATCATGATAGGTTTGTCTCTCCACTTATCTAGCAATTCGATCTTGCAGACCATCTAGGAATTGAGCCATCAAAGTTTCTTATGAATCTTCGGTCTCCAACCTGTTTCTAAGCATTTCAAACTCATCAAAGTATTCTTCAACAGATTTAGAACCTTGAGTTAGTTTTCTAAATTTCTTCTGCAACTCTCTGTAGTAGTATGCAGGGACATATCTCCTCCTCAGTTGGAACCTCATTTCTTCCCAAGTAGTGATCTGACCATGTCTATGTCTTCTTCTTTCGGACACATCTCTGTCCCACCAAGCTAGAGCGCCTTCAGTGAGTTGAGCAGCTGCTAGAGACACTTTTCTCTGATCTGAGTAGTTGTAATACTCAAATATGTATTCCATACACCTTTCCCAATCAAGGTAGGCATCTGGATTAACCTTTCCAGCAAAGGTTGGTGCCATGAGCTTTACGTCTCTGTTTCCATGCCAAGATTCTTCTACTGTATCTCTGTCACGTTGATATTGTCTTCTTTGTCTATGATTATGATCAGGTTCTGGTGGAAAATCATCTTCTAAGTCAGCTATTTTATCCTCCTCATGATTTACATGTTGGGCATTCGCATTTCTGATAGGATTTCTACGAATTGGTGGTGGTTGTTCGATTCTTGTCATGCGATCTCCTAGTTTCTGAAGTTGAATCTGAATAGCAGCAAGCATCTTAGCAACATTCACATCTACTGGTTCTCCCATAGTCACACAATCTGTTTCACACTAAACAAACATATCAAGTGCAAAAGAAGTCGAATACACACAATCAAAAACAACTTAAAATGGACAGAACTAGTTGCAACAGGAAAGGAAGTCAAATAGACACAATCAAAACAACTGAAAATCGAGAAATCTAGTTGCAGCAGCAAAGGAAGTCAAATAGACACAATCAAAAACAACTAAAAATTGAAAGATCTAGTTGCAGCAGCAAGGAAGTCGAATAGACACAATCAACACAACTGAAAATCGACAGATCTAGTTGCAAAAATACAAGCTATCAACAACTAAGGATGTTACTGGTTTCTAACACACAAAAACAACACATTGGGGTTCGATTTTTTATGGGTTTTATGAAGAGATGCAGTTTCACAGCAAGTTAATAAAGAAATGACAGAGTAAAAAAACGAAAATAGGGGTAGTTAAACCTGAATAGGAGCGATTAAGCTCTGATACCAGATGATGCAGGAACAAGAGGACTTGTTCGAGCAAGGGGAACTGCTGGAGAGGCTCTAGCTGGCTGTACAACACTTTCTAGAGACTCAAGAGTGATGGGTTGATGGTGACCCTTCAGCTGGCTGTAGAGCACTTTCTGGAGGATCTAAGTGAGGATTGCGTAGAGAGGTAGATCGAGAGACGCCACACAGATTATGAAAGATCTGTGATAAGTCTAGAGCACTCAAGCTTCAAGGATTCTCACACAAGAATGCTGGAGGCGTCAGCTCCTTTCAAAGGAAGAAAAACTAGGTTTTTATTTCATAAAACTTAACTGATTACATGCTGAGAAGGGACTTTATATACTAGTCCAGCAGCAGGTGCCTTCTAGGGCTGAAAATACATTATAATGAAAGGACTAAAGCAAAAATAACAACAAGACATTAGGACCTAATGAAAAATAAAAGACTCTTAAACTTAACAGTCACATTCCTGCAAAAACAAGCAAATAAACTTGTTAATTCAAACATAAGAATTTTAAATACACACCTTGGTCTCTTGTAGCTCCTTATAATGCCGTCTTAAGTTTTTTTAGCAATGATGAACAAGGTTGTATCTCTGAAGCCATGTAAAACTGGAAGGAGTGAAATTGTGGTAGTTTTTAGTTGTTCATAGTCTCCTTCTTGTAATTCTTTAGTAAGTTCAGCTTCATGGAATCCTCCATCTTCTATGATTGTTATGAGACTCTCGACAGACTTGTTGAACATCTTACTAAGGTTTTTTGTGCCTGATCTTGTTCTTGGAGCTTGTCTCATAATAGGTATATTAATAGGCTCTTCCTCAGCTTCTAGTGAGCTAGTATTGATGTCCTCATCAACTTGACAATTGTTAGTAAACCGGTAAAAATCAATGAACAACGAAGAGTTGATATGCAAGGAAAGCATGTTAAATCAGTTCGTATTTGTTAAGAAAGAGACAAAACTGAAGAAGAGACGTGGGAGTCGGAACATCATATGAGAATCAATTATTCTGGTCTTTTTTAAGGGTCATGACGAGAGTGAGGATGAACCATCGAATTCGGGGATGAATTCTTTTTTGGTGGGGAGAATCGTAACATCCTGGGCCTAAATTTAAACCGTAAAGCCCACAGAACTAGAAGTGAGGGTATAACGGACAATTCTTCTAAAGCCCTAATTAACCCTGATGGCTATATAAGACGTCTCCAAAAGGGATTAGAGGCAGCCGTTTATTAGAAACAAAAAAACAAGAAGATAGGGAGAGATTTTGAGAAAGCAGAAGGGTAGAAAGTTCAGCATTAGAAAGTCCATGTGCTCGTGTGTACCATCGCCGGAGGAAAAGAAATTAACCCAAGCATCGCCGTGAGGTGAGACAGGATCTACGAATTTCATTATACACTTATGTATATGTATTTTGATGAGGGCTTTGTTTAGTGAGAAAATTTGAGGTTGAAATCATGAGTGGTGTTAGGTTTTTAGTTAAGTGTTGCAAAAATTAATGTTGTTTTTATCAGGAAAAATGAGTTAAACCTATTAGGAATTTATTAGATAATAAATAAATAAATATTAAAAAGATGAATAGAATTCTCGTGGCGTACGTGTGTGAGGTGAGAGAAAAGATTAGAAATATTAGATTAATTTATCATTTTAAGGGAGATTATTATGTTGACTATTTATTGAAAAGGATAAATTGTTATGTGTTGGTTTATTGGTTAAGGATACTAAATTATTTATGGTGGATTATGGTATAGTAAAATGAATCATAATCAATTAATTAATTGAAATAAATTAATACAATTATTAGATAAATATTAAAAATGTAGTCTAACCAAGTATAATGTTTGATTTATTTAATGTGGGAATAAATTTCTGGTGAACATGATATTCACGTAACGCGGGTATGGGGATTTGAGCAACGTTAGTTGGTTCAACTGCATTGATGGGTGTTGCGCTACGACAACAGTGCTGTTGAGTCATAGTTGATTTACGGCTGGCAGTCCGAAAACAACCGTCGACGTGATGGGAGCTCGGCGTGAGCAAATAGGGCGACGTGGCTGTGGTGAAAGGCCGACGTGGCTTTGGGGGTTCCAAATCCTAAAACCGACGTGGCTGTGGTGAAAGGCCGACGTGGCTTTGGGGGTTCCAAATCCTAAAACCGACGTGGTTAGGGATGAGCAGGAGTGGTTGAGACTTAGGCAAGCACGGTTTAAATACATATATCTTGGTAGTATTGTTGTCGACTTTTTGCGGAATCAATCGTGTTAGTTTTTTTCCTAAATAAAGTAATTATCAAGGATAAATACATACTTGCATAATGTGGATCTGTGGGTAGACGTGATCGTTTCACTGAGTAATTATGTTACTCATCCTGCCTTTTGGATGCTGGTGAGTTCGAGCAGTAGTGGTGTAGTGACTCGGGGTGGTGCTACGTTTGGGGAAATTATAAACATTACTTATTTTATTTTATTTTGAATCTTGAGTATCGTTGAATTTTTAATGTTATTCTTACGTTTTTTAATAATTTAATATTTGGTTTTGACAAGAGTGATTTCAATAAAAAGATTTTTTACTTATATTTTATCTTTTAAATGAGATTTCAAAGGAATTATAAGTTAAGTATGGGACAATGGCACGTGTCATGTATTTTGGAGACGGTTGTTACAATTCTAAACTGATCAATGGTGCTCACTGATTAAAGGCATATAATGAAGCATAATGCATGGCATCACGCGGTTCGGGTTATATTGGATTACTTGGACGCTTTGTCGTATCTATTTATGTTTCAAATTTTGTTGCAATATAGAAAATTAAACTAGCTGAATGTGTGCATTGGATTCGTGTCATTATGACCTATTAATTAATTGAAATAAATTAATATAATTATTAGATAAATATTAAAAATTTAGTCTAACCAAGTATAATGTTTGGTTTATTTAATGTTGGAATAAATTTTTGGTGAACATGATATTTACGTAACGTGGGTATGGGGATTTGAGCAACGTTAGTTGGTTCAACTGCATTGATGGGTGTTGCGCTACGACTGCAGTGTTGTTGAGTCGTAGTTGATTTACGGCTGGAAATCCGAAAACAACCGTCGACGTGATGGGAGCTCGGCGTGAGCAAATGGGGTGACATGGCTGTGGTGAAAGGCCGACGTGGCTTTGGGGGTTCCAAATCCTAAAACCGACGTGGTTAGGGATGAGCAGGAGTAGTTGAGACTTAGGCAAGCACGGTTTAAATACATATATCTTGGTAGTATTGTTGTCGACTTTTTGCGGAATCAATCGTGTTAGTTTTTTTCCTAAATAAAGTAATTATCAAGGATAAATACATACTTGCATAATGTGGATCTGTGGGTAGACGTGATCGTTTCACTGAGTAATTATGTTACTCATCCTGCCTTTTGGATGCTGGTGAGTTCGAGCAGTAGTGGTGTAGTGACTCGGGGTGGTGCTACGTTTGGGGAAATTATAAACATTATTTATTTTATTTTATTTTGAATCTTGAGTATCGTTGAATTTTTAATGTTATTCTTACGTTTTTTAATAATTTTATATTCGGTTTTGACAAGAGTGATTTCAATAAAAAGATTTTTTACTTATATTTTATCTTTTAAATGAGATTTCAAAGGAATTATAAGTTAAGTATGGGACGATGGCACGTGTCATGTATTTTGGAGACGGTTGTTACAATTCTAAACTGATCAATGGTGCTCATTGATTAAAGGCATATAATGAAGCATAATGCATGGCATCACGCGGTTCGGGTTATATTGGATTACTTGGACGCTTTGTCGTATCTATTTATGTTTCAAATTTTATCGCAATATAGAAAATTAAACTAGCTGAATGTGTGCATTGGATTCGTGTCATTATGACCTATTAATTAATTGAAATAAATTAATATAATTATTAGATAAATATTAAAAATTTAGTCTAACCAAGTATAATGTTTGATTTATTTAATGTGGGAATAAATTTTTGGTGAACATGATATTTACGTAACGTGGGTATGGGGATTTGAGCAACGTTAGTTGGTTCAACTGCATTGATGGGTGTTGCGCTACGACTACAGTGTTGTTGAGTCGTAGTTGATTTACGGCTGGAAGTCCGAAAACAACCGTCGACGTGATGGGAGCTCGGCGTGAGCAAATGGGGTGACGTGGCTGTGGTGAAAGGCCGACGTGGCTTTGGGGGTTCCAAATCCTATAACCGACGTGGTTAGGGATGAGTAGGAGTGGTTGAGACTTAGGCAAGCACGGTTTAAATACATATATCTTGGTAGTATTGTTGTCGACTTTTTGCGGAATCAATCGTGTTAGTTTTTTTCCTAAATAAAGTAATTATCAAGGATAAATACATACTTGCATAATGTGGATCTGTGGGTAGACGTGATCGTTTCACTGAGTAATTATGTTACTCATCCTGCCTTTTGGATGCTGGTGAGTTCGAGCAGTAGTGGTGTAGTGACTCGGGGTGGTGCTACGTTTGGGGAAATTTTAAACATTATTTATTTTATTTTATTTTGAATCTTGAGTATCGTTGAATTTTTAATGTTATTCTTACGTTTTTTAATAATTTTATATTCGGTTTTGACAAGAGTGATTTCAATAAAAAGATTTTTTACTTATATTTTATCTATTAAATGAGATTTCAAATGAATTATAAGTTAAGTATGGGACGATGATACGTGTCATGTATTTTGGAGACGGTTGTTACAATTCTAAACTGATCAATGGTGCTCATTGATTAAAGGCATATAATGAAGCATAATGCATGGCATCACGCGGTTCGGGTTATATTGGATTACTTGGACGCTTTGTCGTATCTATTTATGTTTCAAATTTTGTCGCAATATAGAAAATTAAACTAGCTGAATGTGTGCATTGGATTCGTGTCATTATGAGCTATAAATCAAAAGTTATGGAGGATTTAGTGTAGACATGTCAAGTTGATCGACGAGGTAAAATGATCATTGGTGATCATTGAGTAAAAGCCTATATATGAAGAATAAAGCATAGTATCACGCATTTTGGGATTGACAGGATTAATTTTATGCTTTGTCGTATCTCTTTCTTTCTCAAACTTTGTCATAATTATAGAAAATTGAGCTAGCTTAACTTGGGCATTGGTTCGTGTCATTATGAGCTCTAAATCAAAAGTTTTAGACAATTTAGTGCAGACATGTCAAGTTGATCGTTAAAGTGATCATTCTAAACTGATCATTGATTCTCATTGAATAAAGGCCTATAAATGAAGCATAATGCATGGCATCACACAGTTATGGATAGATTGGATTGCTTGGACGCTTTTTCGTATCTATTTCTGTCTCAAATTTTGTTACAATATAGAAAATTTAGCTATCTTAACATGAGCATTAGATTCGTGTGTTTCTGAGCTCTAAATCAAAAGTTATAGATGATTTAGTGGGGACATGTCAAATTGATCAGCGAGTTAAAATAAGCTTATCATTGTTGTTCATTAAGTAAAGGCTTATAAATGAAGCATAGAGTATGGCATCAAGTAGTTTGGATAGATTGGATTACTTGGACACTTTGTCGTCTCTATTTTTGTCTCCATTTTTGTCAATATAAAGAAAATTGACCTAGCTTAACGTGGGCATTGGATTCGTGTCATTCTAAGATCTAAATCAAAAGTTACGGAAGATTCTGTGTGGACATGTCAAGTTGAATTGCCAGTTCAAGTGATCATTCTAAACAGATCATTGGTACTCATTAAGTAAAGGCTTATAAATGAAGCATAGAGAATGGCACCAAGAAGTTTGGATAGATTATATTACTTGGACGCTTTTATGTCTGTATTTCTGTCTCAAAATTTGTCAAAATATAGAAAATTAAGCTAGCTTAACGTAGACATTGGATTCGTGTCATTCTGAGCTCTAAATCAAAAGTTACGGACTATTTATTGCAGACATGTCTAGTTGATCAGTCAGATAAAGTAATCATTCTAATCTGATCATTGGTGCTCATTGAGTAAAGGCTTTAAAAAAAGCATAATGCATGGCATCACACAGTTTGGGTTATATTGGATTACTTGGACGCTTTGTCGTATCTAGTTATGTCTCAAATTTTGTCACAATATAGAAAATTGAACTAGCTTAATGTGGGCAATTGATTCTTGTCATTCTGAGCTGTTAATCAAAAGTTATGGACGATTTAGTGCACACATGACAAGTTGATCGGCTAGTTAAAATGATTATTTTAAGCTGATCATTGGTGCTCATTGAGTAAAAGCTTATAAATGAAAATAATGCATGGCATCACGCATTTTGGGATGGATTGGATTACTTGGACGCTTTGTCGTATCTATTTCTGTCTCAAATTTTGTCAGAACATAGAAAATTGAGCTAGCTTAATGTGGGCAATTGATACGTGTCATTCTGATATATTAATTAAACGTTATGGACGATACTGTCCATACATCTCAAGTTAATCGGCCAGATAAAATGATCATTCTAAACTGATCGTTGGTGCTCATTGAGTAAAAGCTTATAAATGAAAAATAATGCATGGTATCACGTAGTTGGAGATGGACTGGATTACTTGGACGCTATGTCATATCTATTTCTGTCTCAAATTTTGTCACAATATAGAAAATTGAGCTAGCTTAACGTGGACATTGGATTCGTGTCATTTTGTGCTCTAAATCAAAAGTTACGGACGATATAATGCATACATGTCAAGTTGATCAGCCTGTTAAAGTAATCATTCTAAACTGATTAATGGTGTGCATTGTGTAAAGGCTTATAAATGAATCATAATGCATGGCATCACAGAGTTATGGATATATTGGATTACTTGGACACTTTTTCGTATCTATTCGTTTCTCAAATTTTGTTACACTATAGAAAATTTAGCAACCTTAACATGGGCATTGGATCTGTGTGTTTCGGAGCTCTAAATCAAAAGTTAAAGATGATATTGTTAGTTGACCGGCCTGTTAAAATGATCATTCTAAACTGATCATTATTGCTGATTGAGTAAAAACTTATAAATGAAGCACAAAGCATGGCAGCAAGTAGTTTGGATAGATTGGACGACTTGAACGCTTTTTCGTCTCTCTTTTGTCTCAAATTTTGTAACAATATAGAAAATTGCGCTAGATTAACATGGGCATTGGATTCGTGTCATTCTGAGCTCTAAATAAAAAATTACGGACGATTTAGTGTGGAAATGTCAAGTTGATCGGCCAGTTAAAGTGACCATTCTAAACTGATCATTGGTGCTCATTGAGTAAAGGCTTATAAATGAGGCATAATGCATGGCATCACGCAGTGTGAGTTATTGGATTACTAGGACGTTTTGTCCTATCTAGTTTTGTTCCAAATGTTTTCACAATATAGAAAATTGAGCTAGCATAATGTTGGCATTGGATTCGTGTCATTCTGAGTTATAAATCAAAACTTATGGATGATATAGTGCAGACATGTCAAGTTGATCTTTTAGTTAAAATGATTATTCCAAACTGATCACTGGTGGTCATTAAGTAAAAGCTTATAAATGAAGCATAAAGCATGGCAGCAACTAGTTTGGATAGATAGGATTACTTGAACGTTTTTTCGTATCTATTTCTGTCTCAAATTTTGTTACGATATAGAAAATTGAGCTAGGTTAACGTGGGCATTGGATTCGTGTCATTCTGAGCTCTAAATTAGAAGTTATAGACGATTTAGTGTGAACATTTCAAGTTGAGTGGCCAGTTAAAATGATCATACTAAACAGATAATTGGTGCTCATTAAGTAAAGTCTTATAAATGAAGCATATAGCATGGCAGCAAGTAGTTTGGATAGATTGGATTAGTTGGACGCCTTGTCGTATCTATTTCTGTCTCAAATTTTGTCACAATATAAAAATAGAGCTAGATTAAAGTAGGCATTGTATTCGTGTCATTATGAGCTCTAAATAAAAAATTATGGACGATTTAGTGCGGACATGTCAAATTGATCAGCAAGTTAAAGTGATCATTGTAAACTGATCATTGGTGCTCATTGAGAAAAGGCTTATAAATGAAGCATAATGCATGGCATCACGCAGTTTGGGTTATATTAGATTACTTGGACACATTTTCGATTCTATTTCTGATTCAAATTTTGTTACAATATATAAAATTGAACTAGATCAATGTGGGCATTGGATTCGTGTCATTATGAGATATAAATCAAAAGTTATGGATGATATAGTGCAGACATGTCAAGTTGATCGGTCAGTTAAAAAAATCATTCTAAACTGATCATTGGTGCTCATTGAGTAAAAGCTTATAAATGAAGAATAATGCAAGGCCTCACCCAGTTTGGGATGGATTGGATTTCTTGGACGCTTTGTCATATCTATTTCTGTCTCCAATTTTGTTACACTATAGAAAATTGAGCTAGCTTAATATGGTTATTGGATTCGTGGGTTTTTGAGTTCTAAATCAAAAGTTACGAACGATTTAGTGCGAACATGTCAAGGTAATCGGTCAATTAAAGTGATCATTCTAAACATATCATTGGTGCTCATCAATTAAACGCTTATAAATGAAGCATAAAGCATGACAGCAAGTAGTTTGGATAGATTGGATTACTTGGATGCTTTTTCGTCTCTATTTATGTCTCAAATTTTATTAAAATAAATGAAATTGAGCTAGCTTAACATGGGTATTGGATTCGTGTCATTCTGAGCTATAAATCAAAAGTTACAGACGATTTAGTGCAAAATTTTCAAGTTGATCGGCCACTTAAATTGATCATTTTAAACTAATCATTTGGTTCTCATTGAGCAAAGGGTTATAAATGAAGAATATTGGATGACATCATACAGTTTTGGATAGATTGGATTACTTGTATGCTTTGTCGTATCTATTTTGTCTTAAATTTTGTTACAATATAGAAAATTGAGCTAGCTTACGTGGGCATCGGATTCATGTCATTCTGAGCTCTAAATCAAATGTTACAGACAATTTAGTGTGGACATGTCAAGTTGAGTGGCCAGTTAAAGTGATCATACTAAACAGATCATTGGTGCTCATTGTGTAAAGGCTTATAAATGGAGCATAATGCATGGCATCACACAGTTTGCGATATATTGGATTACTTGCATGCTTTGTCGTATCGAGTTCGGTCTCATTGAGTAAAAGCTTATAAATGAAGCATAAAGCATGACATCAAGTAGTTTGGATTGATGGGATTACTTGGATGCTTTGTCGTCTCTATTTTTACTCAATTTTTGTCAAAATATAGAAAGTTGAGGTAGCTTATCGTGGAAATTGGATTCGTGTCATTCGGAGCTCTAAATCAAAAATGACTGACGATTTAGTGGGGATATGTCAAGATGATCGGCCATTGAGACTCTCCTAGGCCCTGGTTGGTTCTAATGATCGAAGATATGATCCATTCTTCTCTTCCAATCTAAGTAAGCCTTGGGGTCTACTTTTCCTGCAAAACTTGGAGGAGTTAACTTAACATCAGGATGAGTTACCCGGTTCTAGGCTTGTTCATCTCCATCCTCATGATGTCTAGGAGGCATCCTTGGTCTCTGGTGAAGACCATAAGGCTCGAAGCCATCATCTTCTGCCTCTGGTTGCCGTGGAGGTCTTCTCGGCCTGTGGTGATAGTTATGAGGTTCTGTGTCCTCATCTCCATCTGGTTGGGGTTCCTCCTGTTCGTGCCGTGTCCTAAGGTGCTCAAGACCCTCAGCATGGTCTTGCTCTGCTCTCACGTGCCTTATGGCCTGGAATCTCATAGGCCTCTCCACGCGCTCCAACCTCTCGCCTATTGATGCGAGTTGTGTTTGGAGGGTGGTGAACATGGCCATCATGGCTTCGGCTGCTTCTCTATTCTCTTCTGCCATTGCATACTACAAAGAAAGAAGACAAGTTATGCTGCTCCTAAATTGATTAGGAGGGTTTTCTTTTATAAGGGGATTCGAAAAAATGCAAAAAGGAAAATCTGAGAAATGGAAAATTCGAAAATATGGAGATTTGAATAAAAAGGAAACATTCTTGACAACTATTGCTAGCTGTCCAATTCGAATTCTTTTGCTATTTTTGCTATTTCCTTTTTCTTTTCTTTTTAATTTAACTTAACTTTAATGGAAATATGATTTGAACGAAAAGGAAAATGTGAATGGTAATGCAAAAGTTAATCTAAACCCTAGTGATACACGTAGAAGCTAGATGCACTCGGTTTGCAGTTTGATGTTATTTTTTTGATTTTTCTTGAATGAAACATAAACTAATGCAAGAACTAGAAACAAAACAAGTTAAGGGATAGAACCAACCTGGTTTAGGAGCTTTAAGCTCTGATACCAAAATGATACAAGCCTTGATTCAAGGCTTATATGCGTGTGGGTTGTTTGGAGAAGGTTAGGTGAGAAAATCGATCTTAGACTTCTTGGATAGGGGTTTTTGGGTTGGTATTTGATGGAGGGGTGAAGTGAACCACACGAGGAGTGATGAAACTCGTGATAAATCACAAACTTAGATCTAGGAGGGCTGCAACTAGGTTCTAAGCGCACAAGATTCTTAGAGAGAAAACTTGTTGAAAGAAAGTTCTACTTTATTAATATCAAAAAGGTTGTCGAACTACAATGCTGGAAGGAGCCTTATTAATATGCTCGACAGCTTGACCTTCTAGGGTCGACTCAAACAAAGAAAAGAAAAGTTTACAAAAGTGCACAAAAGGAAAAGATACAAAAGTGCATAACCGAAAAAGGACCTATTCCTAAAATGTTCTTGACTCAAAAATGTAACGCAACTAGATCCTACCCTGCAAAACAGAAAGAGGCATATATTCGAATGTAAACTTACCTTAACTCACCTCACGGCCAAGAAATGGAAGGTGACCGTCCTTGTGGCATGCACGCGCCTTGCTCCTAGTCTTCGACTTGGAGTAGGGTTAGGAATCTTTGGGCCCTGACCTCTCTTGCCACTAAAGCCCAAGTCTCTGAAGTCCGTTGCATTGTTGAGAAGCCTTTGGACTCTTCTTTGCACTTCTGGCACATTTTCCTTAGTCGATCTTCCTCTAGGAGCTTGTCGACCCATAAGCTGAACTTGGGGAAGAGTGCTCTTGATCTGCTCCTTGTCATTGCTCCTGGTGGCACTACTGGTGTAGAGACTTCCTCTAGATTCATGTCCGGAAGCTGGTAGCTTATCTGGTCCAAGTCTCCTTGTGTAGAAGTTGAAATGCTCGTGTACTCGGCTGGATCGGCTGTACCGGCTGGACTGTGCGAGGTACTGGCCGGAATGCCATCTGGACCGGCCAAGTTGATCCCGGAGTCGGCGGCGTCACCAAGGGGACCGGCGGTGTCATCCACGTCACCACCAATTGTGCAGGAAGCTTGGGCCTTTCCGCCGGCAATGCTGATCGGTCCGGTCCTATTGGTCGAGGGTCCGGCGGTACCGCTTGGGCCGGCTGACGTGCCAAATAGCCCGGCTGTCTCGGGCAAGCTTCCTGGTTGGCCAGTCTGGTCTCCTGGCCGGACATACGACATGATGTCCTCATCACTTACAGAAGACGTAATGGTGAGTATCCAGTAGAAACATGGGCTGAGATGAATCTATAATGAGGAAAAGGTTTATGCACAGCAATTACCACCGCGAACTTCACCAAAAGCTAAGGAAACTCAATCAAGGTAACCGAAGTGTTGAGGACTATTACCAGGAGTTGGAAACCCTCATGATCAAAGCAGATATTTCAGAAGATAGAAAAGCTACTATGCCAAGATTTTTAGGAGGACTTAACCGTGACATTCAAGATAGAATGGAGCTGGAACTTTATGTGGAGCTAGAGGAAATTTTGCACAAAGCAATACTGGTAGAACAATATCTAAAAAGGAAAGGTTATACTAGGTCAAGCTATGGAGCACCTAACAATAAGCCTAGCTGCCAAAGGGAAGGAAAGCAGATTGCTAAAGTTGATTCCAAACCTTCAACAACCACTCAAGATATCAAGGGCAAATCTGAAGCTACTACATCAACTAGAACAGGAGATGTGAAGTGTTTCAAATGCCAAGGAAGAGGGCATTATGCGAATGAATGCACCAACAAGAAGTTCATGATTCTGTTGGATAATGGTGAAATAGAATCCAATGAAGAAGAAGTCTTTTCTGTTTTTTCAGAAGAGCATCTTGAACCTCCTATGGCAGGAGAATTATTTACCCTAAACATACAAAACAAAACCAAAGAACATGAGCAAAGAGAGAACCTATTTCACTCAAGATGCCACATCCAAGGAAAGGTTTGCAGCATCATTATTGATGAAGGCAGCTGCACTAATGTGGCTAGTGAACTATGGTAAACAAGTTATGTCTGGATGTGTTCAAGCACCCAAAGCCTTATAAGCTGCAATGGCTTGGCGAAATGAATGTAAGCAGCCAAGTCAAAGTACCTATAACCATTGGCAAGTACCAAAATGAGATCCTTTGTGATGTGTTACCAATGGAGGCTGGCCACATTCTGCTTGGAAGACCATGGCAGTTTGTTCGGAAGGTCATTCATGATGGTTACACCAACCAGAACACAAAGGTAAGAAGATCACACTTGTTCTTATGATACCACAGGAGGTGTACCAAGATCAGCTTATGTTGGAGCAAAGGAAAACAGCTGGAACTTCAAAGGAAACCATAAGTTTGAGAGTGATTCTCTTCTTAATCTGATTGTTGGTGTCTAATATCCTTCAGTCAACATTTATTAGCCTTAGTGTGTAACATCTAAGCTACTATCTTTGGAAAATCAGTAGTCTTTCCACAGCTACTTTGTGACCCTTCAATCCACAACCTTTGAACAGATTGAATTTTGATTCATTCTATTGCAAACCCTATCTCAATCGCATCCAGAAGTGCACTCCTTGTGAGGTTTGCATAAACATGGGCATTGGATTCATGTCATTCCGAGCTCTATATCAAACGTTACGGACAATTTAGTGAGGACATGTTCTGTCAAAATAAGAGTTACGAAAGTCAAGCTCTTCGGTCAAGTCTTCCCTTGTAAATTCAACCATTTTAATGCTGTAGGATCCTCCTATTTTCGTCTCCTAATAGTATAAATAGGGGCTTTCAATTGTAAATTTCATCATTCAACTTTTCAAATAAAAAATAGCTTCTTTTCTTAAGTTTGAGAGTGATTCTCTTCTTAATCTGATTGTTGGTGTGTAATATCCTTCAGTCAACATTTAGTAGCCTTAGTGTGTAACATCTAAGCTACTATCTTTGGTAAATCAGTAGTCTTTCCACAGCTACTTTTTGACCCTTCAATCCACAACCTTTGAACAAATTAAATTTTGATTCATTCTATTGCAAAGCCTATCTCAATCGCATCCAGAAGTGAATTCCTTGTGAGGTTCGCATAAACATGGGTATTGGATTCGTGTCATTCTGAGCTCTATATCAAAAGTTACGGACAATTTAGTACGGACATGTCAAGTTAATTGGCCAGTTAAAGTAATCATTCTAAACTGATCATTGGTGCTCATTGAGTAAAGGATTATAAATGAAGCATTATACATGGCATCACACATTTATGGATAGAATGGATTACTTGGACGCTTTGTCGTTTCTCTTTCTGTCTCAAATTTTGTTACACTATAGAAAATTGAGCTAGTTTAAGGTGGGCATTGGATTCGTGTGTTTATAAGCTTTAAATCAAAAGTTACAGATGATTTGGCGCGTACATGTCAAGTTGATTGGCGAGCTAAAATGGTCATTCTAAAGTAATCATTGGTGCTTATTAAGTAAAGGCTTATAAATGAAGTATAAAGCATGGCATCACGCAGTTTGGGATAGATTGGATTACTTGGACGCTTTGTTGTCTCTATTTCTATCTCAAATTCTGATAAAATATAGAAAATTGACCTAGCTTAACGTGGGCATTGGATTCGTGTCATTCTGAGCTCTAAATCAAAAGTTATAGACGATTTATTGCGGACTTGTCAAGTTGATTGGCCAGTTAAAATGATCATTCTTAACTCATCATTGGTGATCATTGATTAAAAGCTTATAAATGAAGCATAATGCATTGCGTCACGCAGTTTGGGATGGATTGGATTACTTGGACGCTTTTTCGTATCTATTTCTGTCTCAAATTTTGTCATAGTATAGAAAATTGAGCTAGCTTAACATCAGCATTGGATTCGTATCATTCTGAGCTCTAAATCAAAAGTTACGGACGATTTAGGGCGGAGATGTCAAGTTGATTGGCCAGTTAAAGTGATCATTCTAAACTGATCATTGGTGCTCATTGAGTAAAGACTTATAAATGAAGCATAATGCATTGCATCAGACAGTTTTGGATATTTTGGATTACTTGGACCCTTTATCATATCTATTTCTGTCCCAAATTTTATTACACTATGCAAAATTGAGATAGCTTAATGTGGGCATTGGATTCATGAGGTTCTAATCTCTAAATCAAAAGTAACGGACCATTTAGTGCGGACATCTCAAGTTGATCGGGCAGTTAAAGTGATCATTCTAAACTGATCATTGGTGTTCATTAAGTAAAGGCTATAAATGAAGCATACAGCTTGGCACCATGCAGCAGTTTAGGATATATTGGATTACTTGTGTTCTTTGTCGTCTCTATTTATTTCTCAAATTTTGTCAAAATATAGAAAATTGAGCTAGCTTAACGTTGGCATTGGATTCGTGTCGTTCTAAACTGTAAATCAAAAGTTATAGACGATTTAGTGCAGACATGTCAGGTTGATCGGCCAGTTAAAATGAACATTCTAAAATGGTCATAGGCTCTCATTAAATGAAGGCTTATAAATGAATCATAAGGCATGGCATCACGGAATTTGGGATATATTGGATTACTTGGACGCTTTGTTGTATCTAGTTATGTCTCACATTCTACCACAATATTGAATATTGAAAAGGTTCAACTGGACATTGGATTCGTGTCATTCTGAGCAATAAATCAATATTTATGGACAATTTATTGCATACATGATAAGTTGATCGGCCAGTTAAAATGATCATTCTAAACTGATCATTGGTGATCATTGAGTAAAAGCTTATAAATGAAAAATAATGCATGGCATCACGCATTTTAGGATTGATTGGATTATTTGGATGCTTTGTCGTATCTATTTCTTTCTCAAATTTTTGTCACAATATAGAAATTGAACTAGTTTAACGTGGGCATTGGATTCGTGTCATTCTGAGCTCTAAATCAAAAGTTACGGACGATTTAGTGCAGACATGTCAAGTTGATCGACCAATTAAAGTCATCATTCTAAACTGATCATTGGTGCTTATATATTAAAGGCCTATAAAGGAAGAATAATGCTTGGCATCACACAGTTTTGGATAGATTGTATTACTTGGACACTTTGTCGCATCTATTTCGGTCTCAAATTTTTTTACAATATAGAAAATTGAGCTAGTTTAACATGGACATTTGATTCGTGTGTTTTGGAGCTTGAAATCAAAATTTAGGGACGATTTAATGTGTACATGTCAAGTTGATCGGCCAGTTATATTGATCATTCTAAACTGATCACTGGTGCTCATTAAGTAAAGGCTTATAAATGAAGCAAAAAGCATGGCATGACACAGTTTGGGATAGATTGGATTAGTTGGACGCTTTTTCATCTCTATTTCTGTTTCAAATGTTGTCAAAATATAGAGAATTGAGATAGCTTAACGTGGGTATTGGATTAGTGTCATTCTTAGCTCTAAATCAAAAGTTACAGAGGATTTAGTGTGGAAATGTCAAGTTGATCGGCCAGTTAAAGTAATCATTCTAAACTGATCATTTGTGCTCATTGACTAAAAGTTTATAAATGAATCTTAATGCATGGCATCACACAGTTTTGGATAGATTGGTTCTCATTGAGTAACGGCTTATAAATGAAGCATGCATGGAAACACACAATTTTTTGATAGATTGGATTACTTGGAAGCTCTGTCGTATCTATTTCTGTCTCAAATTTTGTTACAATATAGAAAATTGAGCTAGTTTAACGTGGGCATTGGATTTGTGTAATTTTGGGATCTAAATAAAAAGTTAAGGATGATTTAGTGCGGACACGTCAAGCTGATCGGCCTGTTAAAGTGATCATTCTAAACTGATCATTGGTGCTCATTAAGTAAAGGCATATAAATGAAGCATAAGGCATGACATCACGCAGTTTTGGGCAGTTTTGTGCGGACGATTGGACAATATAGAAAATAGAACTAGCTTAATGTGGGCATTGGATTCGTGTCATTCTGAGCTATAAATCAAAAGTGACAGACGATTTAGTGCGGACATGTCAATTTGATAGGCCAGTTAAAGTGATTATTCTAAACAGATCATTGTTGATAATTGAGTAAAGGCTTAAAAATGAAGGATAATGCATGGCATCACAAAGTTTTGGATAGAATGGATTACTTAGATGCTTTGTCATCTCTATTTTGTCTCAAAATTTGTCAAAATATAGAAAATTGAGCTTGCTTAATGTGGGCAATGGATTCGTGAGTTTCAAAACTTTCAATCAAAAGTTACGGACGATTTAGTGTGGACATGTTAAGTTGATCGGCCAATTAAAGTGATCATTCTAAACTGATTATTGGTGCTCATTGACTAAAGGCTTATAAATGAAGGATACTGCATGGCATCACACAATTTTGGATTGATCGGATTACTTGGAAGTTTTCTCATATGTATTTCTGTCTCAAATTTTGTTTCAATTTGAAAATTGAGCTAGTTTAACGTGGACATTGAATTCGTGTCATTCTGAGCTCTAAAAAAAAGTTACAGACCATTTAGTGCGGACATGTCAAGTCAAGTGCCCAGTTAAAGTGATAATTATAAACATATCATTGGTGTTCATTACGTATAGGCTTATAAATGAAGCATAAAGCATATCATCAAGTAGTTTGGATAGAATGGATTACTTGGACGCTTTGTCCTCTCTATTTTTGTCTCAAATTTTATTAAAATATAGAAAATCTAGGTTTCACAACGTGGGCTTTGGATTCGTGTCATTCGGAACCCTAAATCAAATCTTACGGACAATTTAGCGTGGACATGTCAAGTTTATCAGCAAGTTAATATGATTATTCTAAACTGATCATTGCTTCTCATTGAGTAAAAGCTTATAAAGGAAACATAATGCATGACATCATAGTAGTATCTAGTTCTGTCTCAAATTTTGTCACAATATGGAAAATAAAACTAGCTTAATGTGGGCATTGGATTCGTGTCATTCTGAGCTATAAATGAAAAGTGACGGACGATTTAGTGCGGACATGTCAATTTGATAGGCCAGTTAAAGTGATTATTCTAAACAGATCATTGTTGATCATTGAGTAAAGGCTTAAAATGAAGGATAATGCGTGGCATCACAAAGTTTTGGATAGATTGGATTACTTAGATGCTTTGTCATCTCTATTTTGTCTCAAAATTTGTCAAAATATAGAAAATTGAACTTGCTTAATGTGGGCATTGGATTCATGAGTTTCTAAACTTTAAATCAAAAGTTATGGACGATTTAATGTGGACATGTTAAGTTGATCGGCCAATTAAAGTGATCATTCTAAACTGATTCTTGGTGCTCATTGAGTAAAGGCTTATAAATGAAGGATAATGCATGGCATCACACAGTTTTGGATTGATCGGATTACTTGGAAGCTTTGTCGTATGTATTTCTGTCTGAAATTTTGTTTCAATATTGAAAATTGAGCTAGTTTAACGTGGGCATTGGATTCGTGTCATTCTGAGCTCTAAACAAAAGTTACGGACGATTTAGTGCGGACATGTCAAGTTGAGTGCCCAGTTAAAGTGATAATTATAAACATATGATTGGTGTTCATTACGTATAGGCTTATAAATGAAGCATAAAGCATATCATCAAGTAGTTTGGATAGATTGGATTACTTGGACGCTTTGTCATCTCTATTTTGTCTCAAAGTTTGTTAAAATATAGAAATTTGAGGTTGCATAACGTGGGCATTGGATTCGTGTCATTCGGAGCTCTAAATCAAATCTTACGGACAATTTAGTGTGGACATGTCAAGTTTATCAGCAAGTTAATATACTTATTCTAAACTGATCATTGCTTCTCATTGAGTAAAAGCTTATAAAGGAAACATAATGCATGACATCACGCAGTTTTGGGATAGATTGGATTACTTGGTTGCATAGTAGTATCTAGTTCTGTCTCAAATTTTGTCACAATATAGAAAATAGAACTAGCTTAATGTGGGCATTGGATTCGTGTCATTCGGAGCTATAAATGAAAAGTGACGGACGATTTAGTGCGGACATGTCAATTTGATAGGCCAGTTAAAGTGATTATTCTAAACAGATCATTGTTGATCATTGAGTAAAGGCTTAAAAATGAAGGATAATGCATGACATCACAAAGTTTTGGATAGATTGGATTACTTAGACGCGTTGTCATCTCTATTTTGTCTCAAATTTTGTCAAAATAAAGAAAATTGAGCTGGCTTAATGTGGGCATTGGATTCGTGAGTTTCTAAACTTTAAATCAAAAGTTACATACGATTTAGTTTGGACATGTTAAGTTGATCGGCCAATTAAAGTGATCATTCTAATCTAATCATTTTTGCTCATTCAGTTTTGCTCATTCAGTAAATGCTTATAAATGAAGCATAATGCATGACATCACGCAATTTGGGATAGATTGGATTACTTGGACGGTTTTTCATATCTAGTTCTGTTTCAAATTTTGTCACAATATAGAAAACTGAACTAGCTTAATGTGGGCATTTGATTCGTGTCATTCTAAGCTATAAATGAAAAGTTATGGACCATTTAGTGCATAGATGAGAAGTTGATTGGCCAACTAAAGTGATCACTCTAAACTGATCATTGGTGCTTATTGAGTAATGGTTTATACATGAAGCATAATGCATGGCATCACACAGTTTTCAATGGATTGGATTACTTGGACACTTTGTCATATCTATTTATGCCTCAAATTTTATTACAATATAGAAAATTGAGCTACCTTAACGTGGGAATTGGATTTGAGTAAGTTTGAGCTCTAAATAAAAAGTTAAGGATGATTTAGTGCGGACACATCAAGTTGATCGGCCCGTTAAAGTGATTGTTCTAAACTGATCATTGGTGCTCATTAAGTAATGGCTTATAAATGAAGCATAAAGCATGGCATCACGCAGTTTGGGATAGATTGGATAACTTGGACGCTTTCTCGTCTCTATTTCTGTCTCCAATTTTTTTAAAATATGGAAAATTGAGCTAGCTTAATGTAGGCATTGGATTTGTATCATCCTGAGCTCTAAATCAAAAGTTACCAACGATCTAGTGTGGACATGTCAAGTTGATAGGCCATGCCTGTCAAAACGTCTGAGTCTCCCTTTTTAGATCTTGAATTCGCCGTGTGATTGCTTGAGCCGGCTGGGCCGTGTGTTGTGCTGGCCGAGAAATAATCGGGGTCGGCCAGAGTGATTGGTGGGCCAGCGGGGTCACCAGTTGGGCCAGCGGTGTTAGTCACATTGCCGCAGTTGGGCCGGATGTTCGGGCCTCTTCGCCGGCGAAGTTGGTTGGCCCAGCCTGGCTGATCATTGGGCCGGCGGTACCGCTTGGCCCGGCAGACTCGCCAAATGGCCCGGCTGTCTCGGGCAAGCCTTCTGGTCGGCCATTTTGATATTCTGGCCGGCCGCACGATATCTGGTATCCTCATAACCATGGCTCCACTCAGTTGATCCAGCATATCATCCAACCAGGGTATGGGGTGCTGGTACATGACCGCGATGTTGGTTATGGCCCGGCAATCTACGCACATGTGCCTAGTCCCATCCTTCTTTGGGACCAATAATACTGGCGCGACAAATGGGCTGAGGCTCTCTCGTACATAGCCTTTCTCCAAGAGCTCCTTAACTTACCTCTCAACTTCCTTTGACTCCTCTGGACTCATCCAGTATGCTGGCCGGTTAGGCAAGGCTGCTCCGGTATACTGGCCGGTTAGGCAAGGCATTCCTTCAGTGTGGACATGTAAAATTGATCGGCCAGTTAAAATGATCATTCTAAATTGTTCATTGGTGCTCATTAAGCTAAGGCTTATAAATGAAGCCTAAAGAATGGCATCACACAGTTTGGGATAGATTGGATTACTTGGACGCTTTGTCGTCTCTACTTTTGTCTCAAATTTTCTCAAAATATAGAAAATGTATCTAGCTTAACGTGGACATTGGATTCGTGTTATTATGAACTCAAAACCAAAAGTTATCGACCATTTACAGCCGACATGTAAAGTTGATCTGCCAGTTAATATGATTATTCTAAACTGATCATTGGTGCCAATTGAGTAAAGGCATAAAAAAAAGCATAGTGCAGGGGATCACACAGTTTTCGACATATTGGACTACTTGGATGCTTTGTCGTATCTATTTTTGTCTCAAATTTTGTTACAATATAGAAAATTGTGCTAGCTTAACGTGGGCATCGGATTCGTATCATTCTGAGCTCTAGACCAAAAGTTAAAGACAATTTATTACAGACATGTCAAGTTGATCGGCCAGTTAAAGTGATCATTCTACACTGAATATTGGTACTCATTAACTAAAGGCTTATAATGAAATATAAAGCATGTCATCACGCAGTTTGGGATAGATTGGATTACGGGGACGCTTTTTGTCTCTATTTCTGTCTCAATATTTGTAAAAGTATAGAAAATTGAGATAGCTTAACGTGGGCATTGGATTTGTGTCATTTTGAGCTCTACATCAGAAGTTAAACACAATTTAGTGCAGACATGTAAAGTTGATCGGCCAGTTAAAGTGATCATTCTATACTGATCATTGGTGCTCATTGAGAATAGACTTATAATTGAAGCATAATGTATGGCATCACACTGTTTTTGATATATTGGGTTACTTGGACGCTTTGTCATATCTATTTCTATCTCAAATTTTATTACTATATAGAAAATTAAGCTAGCTTAACGTGGGCATTGGATTCGCGTGTTTCTGAGTTCTAAATCGAAAGATACAGACGATATAGTGCGGATATGTCAAGTTGATCGGCCTGTTAAAGTGATAATTCTAAACTGATCATTGCTGCTCATTAAGTAAAAGCTTATAAATGAAGCATAAAGCATGGCATCACGCAGTTTGGGATAGATTGGATTACATGGTTGCATAGTAGTATCTAGTTCTGTCTCAAATTTTGTCACAATATAGAAAATAGAACTAGCTTAATGTGGGCATCGGATTCGTGTCATTCTGAGCTATAAATCAAAAGTGACGGACGATTTAGTGTGGACATGTCAATTTGATAGGCCAGTTAAAGTGACTATTCTAAATAGATCATTGTTGATCATTGAGTAAAGGCTTAAAAATGAAGGATAATGCATGGCATCACAAAGTTTCTGATAGATTGGATTACTTAGATGCTTTGTCATCTCTATTTTCTCTCAAATTTTGTCAAAATATAGAAAATTGAGCTGGCTTAATGTGGGCATTGGATTCGTGAGTTTCTAAACTTTAAATCAAAAGTTATGGACGATTTAGTGTTAACATGTTAAGTTGATTGGCCAATTAAAGTGATCATTCTAAACTGATTCTTGGTGCTCATTGAGTAAAGGCTTATAAATGAAGGATAATGCATGGCATCACACAGTTTTGGATTGATCGGATTACTTGGAAGCTTTGTCGTATGTATTTCTGTCTGAAATTTTGTTTTAATATTGAAAATTGAGCTAGTTTAACGTGGGCATTGGATTCATGTCATTCTGAGCTCTAAACAAAAGTTACTGTCGATTTAGTGAGGACATGTCAAGTTGAGTGCCCAGTTAAAGTGATAATTATAAACATATGATTGCTGTTCATTACGTATAGGCTTATAAATGAAGCATAAAGCATATCATCAAGTAGTTTCGATAGATTGGATTACTTGGACGCGTTGTCGTCTCTATTTTTGTCTCAAAGTTTGTTAAAATATAGAAAATTGAGGTTGCATAACGTGGGCATTGGATTTGTGTCATTCGGAGCTCTAAATCAAATCTTAGGGACAATTTAGTGTGGACATGTCAAGTTTATCAGCAAGTTAATATAATTATTCTAAACAGATCATTGCTTCTCATTGAGTAAAAGCTTATAAAGGAAACATAATGCATGACATCGCGTAGTTTGGGATAGATTAGATTACTTGGTTGCATAGTAGTATCTAGTTCTATCTCAAATTTTGTCACAATATAGAAAATAGAACTAGCTTAATGTGGGCATTGGATTCGTGTCATTCTGAGCTATAAATCAAAAGTGACGGACGATTTAGTGCGGACATATAAATTTGATAGGCCAGTTAAAGTGATTATTCTAAACATATCATTGTTGATCATTGAGTAAAGGCTTAAATATGAAGGATAATGCATGGCATCACAAAGTTTTGGATAGATTGGATTACTTAGATGCTTTGTCATCTTTATTTTGTCTCAAATTTTGTCAAAATATAGAAAATTGAGCTGGCTTAATGTGGGCATTGGATTCGTGAGTTTCTAAACATTAAATCAAAAGTTACAGACGATTTAGTTTGGACATGTTAAGTTGATCGGCCAATTAAAGTGATCATTCTAATCTAATCATTTTTGCTCATTCAGCAAATGCTTATATATAAATGAAGAATAATGCATGACATCACGCAATTTGGGATAGATTGGATTACTTGGTCGGTTTTTCATATCTAGTTCTGTTTCAATTTTTGTCACAATATAGAAAAGTGAACTAGCTTAATGTGGGCATTAGATTCGTGTCATTCTGAGCTATAAATGAAAAGTTATGGACCATTTAGTGCATATATGAGAAGTTGACCGGCCAATTAAAGTGATCACTCTAAACTGATCATTGGTGCTCATCGAGTAATGGTTTATACATGAAGCATAATGCATGGCATCACACAGTTTTCAATGGATTGGATTACTTGGACACTTTGTCATATCTATTTATGCATCAAATTTTATTACAATATAGAAAATTGAGCTACCTTAACGTGGGCATTGGATTCGCGTGTTTTTTCGAGCTCAAAATCAAAACTTACAGATGTTTTAGTGCGGACATATCAAGTTGATCGGTGAGTTAAAATGATCATTCCAAACTGATCAATGGTGTTCATTAAGTAAGGGCTTGTAAATGAAGCATACAGAATGACATCAAGTAGTTTGGATAGATTGGATTACTTGTATGCTTTGTCGTCTTTATTTCTATCTCAAATTTTGTTAAATTATAGAAAATTGAGCTTGCTTAACATGGGCAATGGATTCGTGTCATTTTGAGCTTTAAACCACGATTTAGGGTGGACATGTCAAGTTCATCGGCCAGTTAATATGAGTATTCCAAACTGATCATTGATGCTCATTGAGTAAAGACTTATAAATGAAGCATAATGCATGGCATCATGCAGTTTGGGTTAGATTGGATTACTTGGATGCATTTTCGTATCTAGTTCTGTTTCAAATTTTGTCACAATATAGAAAATTTAACTAGCTTAATGTTGACATTGGATTCGTGTCATTCTAAGCTATAAATCAAAAGTTACAGACGATTTAGTAGGGACATGTAAAGTTGATCGGCCAGTTAAAGTGATCATTCTAAACTGATCACTGGTGCTCATTGAGTAAAGGCCTATAAACGAAGTATATTGCAGGGCATCACAGAGTTTTGGAAAGATTGGATTACTTGGACACTTTTTCGTTTATATTTCTATCTCAAATTTTGTTACAATATTGAACATTGAGCTAGCTTAACGTGGGCATTGGATTCGTGTTTTTATGAGCTTTAAATCAAAAGTGACGGACGATTTCGTGCGCACATGTCAAGTTGATCGGCCAGTTAAAGTGATCATTCTTAACAAATCATTTGTGCTCATTGAGTAAAGCTTATAAGTTAAACATAATTCATGTCATCACGCAGTTTACGATAGATTCGCTTACTTGGACGCTTTTTTATCTATTTCTGTTTCAAATTTTCTCACAATATAAAAAATTGAACTAGCTTAATTATGGCATTGGATTCGGGTCATTCGGAGCTATAAATTAAAAGTTATGGACCATTTATTGCAGACATGAGAAGTTGATCGACCATTTAAAATGATCATTCTAAACTGATCATTGGTGCTCATTGAGTAAATGCTTATAAATGAAGCATGATGCATGGCATCACACAGTTTTCAATACATTGGATTACTTGGAGGCTTTGTCATATCTATTTCAGTCTCAAATTTTGTTACAATATAGAAAATCGAGCTAGCTTATGGTGGACATTGGATTCGTATGTTTTTGAGCTTTAAATCAAAAGTTACAGATGATTTAGTACAAACACGTCAATTTGATCGGCTAGTTAAAGTGATAACTCTAAACTGATCATTCGTGCTCATTGAGTAAAGGCTTATAAATGAAACATAAAACATCGGATCACGCAGTTTGGGATAGATTGGCTTACTTGGATGTTGTGTCGTCCCAATTTATGTCTCAAATTTTGTTAAAATATAGAAAATTGAGCTAGCTTAACGTGGGCATTGGATTCGTGTGTTTCAGGGCTCTAAATAAAAAGTTACGAACGATTTAGCGTGGACATGTCAAGTTGATCGGCCAGTTAAAGTGATCATTCTAAGCTAATCATTGGTGCTCATTAAGTAAAGGCTTATATATGAAGCATAAAGCATGGCATCATGCATTTTGGGATAGATTGGATTACTTGTACGCTTTTGTCGTCTCTACTTTTGTTTCAAATTTTCTTAAAATATAGAAAGTTAAGCTAGCTTAACGTGCGCATTGGATTCGTGTCATTCTAAGCTCTAAATCAGAAGTTACGGCCAATTTAGTGCGGACATGTCAAGTTGATCGGCCAGTTAAAGTGATCATTCTAAACTGATCATTGGTGATCATTCTAAACTGATCATTGGTGCTCATTGAGTAAAGGCTTATAAATGAAGCATAATGCATGGAAACACACAGTTTTGGATAGATTGGATTACTTGGACGCTTTGCCATATCTATTTCAGTCTCGTATTTTGTTACAAGTTAGAAAATTGAGCTAGCTTAACATGGGCATTGGATTCGTGTGTTTCGGAGCTCTAAATCAAAAGTTACGGATGATTTAGTGCGAACATGTCAAGTAGATCGGCTAGTTAAAGTGATCATTCTAAAATGATCATTGGTGCTCTTTGTGTAAAGGCTTATAAATGAAACATAATGAAGGACATTACGTAGTTGGGATAGATTGGATTTCTTGGACACTTTGTCATATCTAGTTCTGTTTTAAATGTTGTCACAATAAAGAAAATTGAACTAGCTTAATGTGGGCGTTGGATTCGTGTCATTCTGAGCTATAAATAAAAAATTACGGACGATTTAGCGCCGACATGCCAACTTGATCGGCCAATTAAAGTGATCATTCTAAACTTATCATTAGTGCCCATTGAGTAGATGCTTATAAATGAAGCATATTGCATGGCAACACACAGTTTGGATAAATTGGATTACTTGGACGTTTTGTCATATCTATTTCAATCTCGAATTTTGTTACAATATAGAAAATGGAGCTAGCTTAACATGAGCATTGGATTCGTGTGTTTATATACTCTAAATCAAAAGTTATAGATTATTTAGTGCGGACATGTCAAGTTGATCGGCCGGTTAAAGTGATCATTCTAAACTGATCATTGGTGCTCATTGAGTAAAGGCTTATAAATGAATCATAATGCAAGGTATCACGTAGTTTGGGATAGATTGGATTACTTGGACGATTTGTCGTATCTATTTGTGTCTCAAATTTTCTTACAATATATAAAATTGAGCTACCTTAACGTGGGCATTGGATTCGTGTGTTTCTGAAATATAAATGAAAAGTTACGCACGATTTAGTGCGGACATTTCAAATTGATCGGCCAGTTAAAGTGATCATTCTAAACTAATCATTGGTGCTCATTGTGTAAAAGCTTATAAATGAAGCATAACGTATGGCATCACGCAGTTTGCGATAGATTGGATTACTTGGAGGCTTTGTCATCTGTACTTCTGTCTCAAATTTTGTCAAAATATAAAAAATTTATCTAGCTTAAGGTGGGCGTTGGATTCGTGTCATTCTGAGCTCAAAATTAAAAGTTACGAACGATTTACTGTACACATGACAAGTTGATCGGTCAGTTAATATGATTATTCTAAACAGATCATTGGTGCTCGTGGAGTAAAAGCTTGTAAATAAAGCATAATGCTTGGCATCACACGGTTTGGGATAGATTGAATTACTTGGACAGTTTGTCGTATATAGTTCTGTTTCAAAGTTTGTCACAATATTGAAAATTGAACTGGTTTAATGTGGGCATTGGATTTGTGTCATTCTAAGCTATAAATCAAAAGTTAGTGATGATTTAGTGCAGACATGTCAAGTTGATCAGCCCGCTAAAATGACCAATCTAAACTAATCAATGGTGCTCATTGAGTAAAGGCTTATAAATTAAGCATAATGCATGACATCACATAGTTTTGGATAGATTAAATTACTTGGATGGTTTGTCATATCCAGTTCTACTTCAAATTTTGTCACAATATAGAAAATTAAACTAGCTGAATGTGGGCATTGGATTCATGTCATTCTGAGTTATATATAAAAAGATACAATCGGTTTAGTGTGTACATGTCAAGTTGATCGGCCAGTTAAACTGATCATTCTAAACTAATCATTGGTGCTCATTGAGTAATGGCTTATAAATGAATCATAATGCATGGCATCACATAGTTTTGGATAGATTGGATTACTTGGACGCTTTGTCGTATCTATTTCGGTCTCAAATTTTGTTACAATATAGAAAATTGAGCTAGCTTAACGTGGGCATTAGATTCGTGTGTTTCAGGGCTCTAGATCGAAAAATACACACGATTTAGTGCACACATGTTAAGTTGATCGGGCAGTTAAAGCGATCATTCTAAATTTATCATTGGTGCTCATTAAGAAAAGCCTAATAAATGAAGCATAGAGCAAGGTAACACGCCATTTCGGATAGATTGGATTACTTGGACGCTGTGTCGTATCTAGTTCTGTCTCAAATTTTATCACAATATAGTAAATTGAACTATCTTAATGTGCGCATTGGATTCGTGTCATCTTAGCTATAAATCAAAAGTTACGGATGATTTATTGCGGATATGTCAAGTTGATCGGCCAGTTAAAGTGATCATTTTAAACTGATCAATGGTGCTCATTGAGTAAAGGTATATAAATGAAGCATAATGCATGGCATCTCACAGTTTTGGATAGATTGGATTACTTGGACGCCGTGTCATATCTATTTATGTCTCAAATTATGTTACAATATAGAAAACTGAGATAGCTTAATGTGGGCATTGGATTCGTGTGTTTCTGAGCTCTAAATTTAAAAATACACACGATTTAGTACGGACATGTCAAGTTGATCATCCACTTAAAGTAATCATTCTAAACTGATCATTGGTGCTCATTAAGCGTAAAGCATGGCATCAAGTAGTTTGGATAGATTGGATTACTTGGATGCTTTGTCATCTTAATTTGTGTCTCAAAGTTTTTCATAATATAGAAAGTTGAGCCTGCTTAACGTGGGCATTGGATTCGTGTCATTCTGAGCTCTAAATCAAAAGTTACCAACGATTTAGTGTGGATATGTCAAGTTGATGGGTCAGTTTATATGAATATTCTAAATTAATCATTGGTGCTCATTGACTTAAAGCTTATATATAAAGCATAATGCATGGCATTACGTAGTTTTGGATATATTAGATTACTTGGACGCTTTGTCATATCCCGTTCAGTCTCAAATTTTGTCACAATATAGAAAATTGAAGTAGCTTAATGTGGGCATTGGATTCGTGTCATTATATGCTATAAATCAAAAGTGACGGACGATTAAGTGCGCACATGTCAAGTTGATCGGCCAGTTAAAGTGATCATTGTAAATTGATCATTGGTGCTCATTCAGTAAAGGATTATAAATTGATCATTGGTACCGCTTGGCCCGGCAGACTCGCCAAATGGCCTGGCTGTCTCGGGCAGGCCTTCTGGTCGGCCATTTTGATCTTCTGGCCGGCCACATGATCTGGTGTCCTCATAACCGTGGCTCCACTCAGTTCATCTAGCATATCATCCAACCGGGATATGGGGTCCCGGTACTTGACCTTGATGTTGTTGATGGCCCGGCAGTGTACGCACATGTGCCAAGTCCCATCCTTCTTTGGGACCAATAATACTGGCGCGGCACATGGGCTGAGGCTTTCTCGTACATAGCCTTTCTCCAGGAGCTGCTTAACTTGCCTCTCAACTTCCTTTGACTCCTCTGGACTCATCCGGTATGCTGGCCGGTTAGGCAAGGCTGTTGCGGTATACTGGCCGATTAGGCAATGCATTCTTTAGTGCAGACATGTAAATTTGATCGGCCAGTTAAAGTGATCATTCTAAATTGTTCATTGGTGCTCAATAAGCTAAGGATTATAAATGAAGCCTGATGAATGGCATCACGCAGTTTGGGATAGATTGGATTACTTGGACGCATTGTCGTCTCTACTTTTGTCTCAAAGTTTGTCCAAATATAGAAAATATATCTAGCTTAACGTGGGCATTGGATTCGTGTTATTATGAACTCAAAACCAAAAGTTAAGGACCATTTACAGTGGACATGTCAAGTTGATCCCCAGTTAATATGATTATTCTAAATTGATTATTGGTGCCCATTGATTAAGGGGATATAAATAAACCATAGTGCATGGGATCACACAGCTTTTGATAGATTGGATTACTTGAATGCTTTGACTTATCTATTTTTGTCTCAAATTTCGTTACAATATAGAAAACTGAGCTAGCTAACCTGGGCATTGGATTCGTATCATTCTGATCTCTTGACCAAAAGTTAAGGACAATTTATTGCAGACATGTCAAGTTGATCGGTCAGTTAAAAAGTGATCATTCTAAACTCAACATTGGTACGCATTAACTAAAGGTTTATAAATGAAACATAAAGCATGTCATCACGCAGTTTGGGATAGATTGGATTACTAGGACGCTTTTTGTCTCTATTTCTGTCTCAAATTTTGTAAAAGTATAGAAAATTAAGCTAGCTTAATGTGGGCATTGGATTCCTATGTTTCTGAGCTCTAAATCGAATGATACAGACGGTATAGTGCGGACATGTCAAGTTGATCGGCCCGTTAAAGTTATAATTCTTAACTGATCATAGGTGCTCATTAAATAAAAGTTTATAAATGAAGCATAAAGCATGGCATCACGCAGTTTGGGATAGATTGGATTACTTGGAAGCTTTGTCATATGTATTTTTGTTTCAAATTTTGTCACAAATATAGAAAATTTAGCTATTTTAACATGGGCATTGGATTTGTGTCATATAGAGCCCTTAATCAAAATTTATGAACGATTTAGTGCGGACATGTCAAGGTTATCGGCCAGTTAATATGATAATTCTAAACTAACATTGGTGCTCATTGAGTAAAGGCTTATAAATGAAGTATAATGTATGGCATCACACAGTTTTGGATAGATTGGATTACCTAAACTCTTTGTCATATCTATTTTTATCTCAAATTTTGTTACAATATAGAAAATCAAGCTAGCTTATCGTGGGCAATGGATTCATGTCATTCTGAGCCATCAAAAGTTATGGACGATGTAATGCGGACATGTCAAGTTGATCAGCCAGTTAAAGTGATCATTCTAAACTGATCATTGGTGCTTATTGATTAAAGGGTTATAAATGACGCATAATGCTTGGCATCACACAGTTTTGGATAGATTGTATTACTTGGACCCTTTTTCGCATCTATTTCTGTCCCAAATTTTTCTTTACACTATGCAAAATTGAGATAGCTTAACGTGGGCATTTGATTCGTGTGTTTTTGAGCTTGAAATCAAAATTTACGGACGATTTAATGTGTACATGTCAAGTTGATCGGCCAGTTAAATTGATCATTCTAAACTGATCACTGGTGCTCATTAAGTAAAGGCTTATAAATGAAGCATAAAGCACATCATGACACAATTTGGGATAAATTGTATTAGTTGGACGCTTTGTCATCTCTATTTCTGTCTCAAATTTTGTCAAAATTTATGGAATTGAGCTAGGTTAAGGTGGGCATTGGATTCGTGTCATTCTTAGCTCTAAATCAAAAGTTACAGCGGATTTAGTAGGGACATGTCAAGTTGATTGGCCAGTTAAAGTAATCAGTCTAAACTGATCATTGGTGCTCATTTAGTAAAAGCTTATAAATGAATCATAATGCATGGCATCACACAGTTTTGGATAGATTGGTTCTCATTGACTAAAGGCTTATAAATGAAGCATGCATGGAAACACACAATTTTCGATAGATTGGATTACTTGGACACTCTGTCGTATCTATTTTTGTCTCAAATTTTGTTAAAATATAGAAATTTAAGCTAGCTTAACGCGGGCATTGGATTTGAGTAAGTTTGAGCTCTAAATAAAAAGTTAAGGATGATTTAGTGCGGACACGTCAAGTTGATCGGCCCGTTAAAGTGATCGTTCTAAACTGACCATTGGTGCTCATTAAGTAATGGCTTATAAATGAAGCATAAAGCATGGCATCACGCAGTTTGGGATAGATTGGATGACTTGGACACTTTCTCGTCTCTATTTCTGTCTCCAATTTTTTTAAAATATGGAAAATTGAGCTAGCTTAATGTAGGCATTGGATTTGTATCATCCTGAGCTCTAAAACAATAGTTACCAACGATCTAGTGTGGACATGTCAAGTTGATAGGCCATGCCTGTCAAAACGTCTAAGTTTCCTTTTTTAGATCTTGAATTCTCCGGGTGATTGCTTGAGCCGGCTGGGCCGTGTGTTGTGCTGGCCGTGTAATAATCGGGGTCGGCCAGAGTGATTGGTGGGCCAGCGGGGTCACCAGTTGGGCCAGCGGTGTTAGTCACATCGCCGCAGTTGGGCCGGATGTTCGGGCCTCTTTGCCAGCGAAGTTGGTTGGCCCAGCCTGGCTGATCATTGGGCCGGCGGTACCGCTTGGCCCAGCAGACTCGCCAAATGGCCCGGCTGTCTCGGGCAAGCCTTCTGGTCGGCCATTTTGATATTCTGGCCGGCCACACGATCTGGTATCCTCATAACCATGGCTCCACTCACTTGATCCAGCATATCATCCAACCAGGGTATGGGGTGCTGGTACATGACTGCAATGTTGGTTATGGCCCGGCAATCTACGCACATGTGCCTAGTCCCATCCTTCTTTGGGACCAATAATACTGGCGCGACAAATGGGCTGAGGCTCTCTCGTACATAGCCTTTCTCCAAGAGATCCTTAACTTACCTCTCAACTTCCTTTGACTCCTCTGGACTCATCCGGTATGCTGGCCGGTTAGGCAAGGCTGCTCCGGTATACTGGCCGGTTAGGCAAGGCATTCCTTCAGTGCAGACATGTAAAGTTGATCGGCCAGTTAAAATGATCATTCTAAATTGTTGATTGGTGCTCATTAAGCTAAGGCTTATAAATGAAGCCTAAAGAATGGCATCACACAGTTTGGGATAGATTGGATTACTTGGACGCTTTGTCGTCTCTACTTTTGTCTCAAATTTTCTCAAAATATAGAAAATGTATCTAGCTTAACGTGGACATTGGATTCGTGTTATTATGAGCTCAAAACCAAAAGTTATCGACCATTTACAGCGGACATGTAAAGTTGATCTGCCAGTTAATATGATTATTCTAAACTGATCATTGGTGCCCATTGAGTAAAGGCATATAAATAAAGCATAGTGCAAGGAATCACACAGTTTTCGACATATTGGATTACTTGGATGCTTTGTCGTATCTATTTTTGTCTCAAATTTTGTTACAATATAGAAAATTGTGCTAGCTTAACATGGGCATCGGATTCATATCATTCTGAGCTCTAGACCAAAAGTTAAAGACAATTTATTGCAGACATGTCAAGTTGATCGGCCAGTTAAAGTGATCATTCTACACTGAATATTGGTTCTCATTAACTAAAGGCTTATAATGAAATATAAAGCATGTCATCACGCAGTTTGGGACAGATTGGATTACGGGGACGCTTTTTGTCTCTATTTCTGTCTCAAATTTTGTAAAAAATATAGAAAATTGAGCTTAACGTGGGCATTGGATTTGTGTCATTTTGAGCTCTAAATCAAAAGTTAAACACAATTTAGTGCAGACATGTAAAGTTGATTGGCCAGTTAAAGTGATCATTCTATACTGATCATTGGTGCCAATTGAGAATAGGCTTATAATTGAAGCATAATGTATGGCATCACACAGTTTTGGATATATTGGATTACTTGGACGCTTTGTCATATCTATTTCTGTCTCAAATTTTATTACTATATAGAAAATTAAGCTACCTTAACGTGGGCATTGGATTCGTGTGTTTCTGAGTTCTAAATCGAAAGATACAGACGATTTAGTGCGGATATGTCAAGTTGATCGGCCTGTTAAAGTGATAATTCTAAACTGATCATTGCTGCTCATTAAGTAAAAGCTTATAAATGAAGCATAAAGCATGGCATCACGCAGTTTGGGATAGATTGGATTACATGGTTGCATAGTAGTATCTAGTTCTGTCTCAAATTTTGTCACAATATAGAAAATAGAACTAGCTTAATGTGAGCATTGGATTCGTGTCATTCTGAGCTATAAATCAAAAGTGACGGACGATTTAGTGCGGACATGTCAATTTGATAGGCCAGTTAAAGTGATTATTCTAAACAGATCATTGTTGATAATTGAGTAAAGGCTTAAAAATGAAGGATAATGCATGGCATCACAAAGTTTTGGATAGATTGGATTACTTAGATGGTTTGTCATTTATATTTTGTCTCAAATTTTGTCAAAATATAGAAAATTGAGTTGGCTTAATGTGGGCATTGGATTCGTGAGTTTGTAAACTTTAAATCAAAAGTTACAGACGATTTTGTTTGGACATGTTAAGTTGATCGGCCAATTATAGTGATCATTCTAATCTAATCATTTTTGCTCATTCAGTAAATGCTTATAAATGAAGCATAATGCACGACATCACGCAATTTGGGATATATTGGATTACTTGGACGGTTTTTCATATCTAGTTCAGTTTCAAATTTTGTCACAATATAAAAACTGAACTAGCTTAATGTGGGCATTAGATTCGTGTCATTCTGAGCTATAAATGGAAAGTTATGGACCATTTAGTGCATATATGAGACGTTGATCGGCCAATTAAAGTGATCACTCTAAACTGATCATTGGTGCTCATTGAGTAATGGTTTATACATGAAGCATAATGCATGGCATCACCCATTTTTCAGTGGATTGGATTACTTGGACACTTTGTCATATCTATTTATGCATCAAATTTTATTACAATATAGAAAATTGAGCTACCTTAACGTGGGCATTGGATTCGCATGTTTTTTCGAGCTTAAAATCAAAACTTACAGATGTTTTAGTGCGGACATATCAAGTTGATCGGTGAGTTAAACTGGCCATTCTAAAGTGATCATTGGTGCTGATTAAGTAAAGGCTTATAAATGAAGCACAATGCATGGCATCACGCAGTTTTGGTTAGATTAGATTACTGGGACAGTTTGTCGTATCCAGTTCTGTTTTAAATTTTTTCATAACAAAAACATTTGAACGAGCTTTATGTGGACATTGGATTCGTGTCATTTTGATATATAAATCAAAAGTTATAGACGATTTAGTGCGGTCATGACAAGTTGATCAGCCAGTTATAGTTATCATTCTTAACTGATCATTGGTGCTCATTGCGTAAAGGCTTATAAATGAAGTATAATGCATGGCAAAACAGAGTTTTGGATAGATTGGATTACTTGGACGCTTTGACGTATCTATTTCTGTCTCAAATGTTTTACAATATAGAAAATTGAGCTAGTTTAACGTGGGCATTGGATTCGTGTGTTTCTGAACTGTAAATGACAAGTTACGGATGATTTAGTGCGGACATGTCAAATTGATCGGCCAGTTAAAGTGATTATTCTAAACTAATAATTGGTGCTCATTGAGTAAAAACTTATAAATAAAGCATAACGTGGGCATCAAGCAGTTTGCGATTGCTTGGATTACTTGGATGCTTTGTCGTCTCTACGTTTGTCTAAAATTTTGTCAAAATATATAAACTTTATCTAGTTTAACGTGTGCATTAGATTCATGTCATTCTGAGCTCAAAATCAAAAGTTACGAACGATTTACAGTAGACATGTTAAGTTGATCGGTCAATTAATATGATTATTCTAAACAGATCATTGGTGCTCATTGAGTAAAGGCTTATAAATGAAGCACATTGCATAGCATCACACATTTTTGGATAGATTGGATTACTTGGACTCTTTGTCGTCTATTTCTGTCTCAAATTTTGTGACACGATAGAAAATTGATCTAGCTTAACGTGGGCATTGGTTTTGTGTGTTTCTGAGCTCCAAATCAAAAGTTACGGACGATTTAGTGAGAACATGTAAAGTTGATAGGCGAGTTAAAATGATCATTATAAACTGATCAATGCTGCTAATTATGTAAAGGCTTGTCAATGAGGCATAAACTATGGCATCACGCAATTTGAGATAGATTGTATTACTTGGATTCTTTGTCGTATCTAGTTCTGTTTCAAATTTTGTCACAGTATAGAAAGTTGAACTAGGTTAATGTGTGTATTGGATTCGTATCATTCGGAGCTACAAATCAAAAGTTACGGACGATTTATTGCACAGATGACAAGTTGATCGGCCGGTTAAAATGATCATTTTAAATTGATCATTGGTGCTCATGGAGTAAAAGTTGATCGGCCAGTTATTGTGATCATTCTAAAATGATCATTGGTGCTCATTGAGTAAGGGCTTATAAGTGAAGCATAATGCATGGCATCACACAGTTTTGGATAGATTGGATTACTTGGATTGTTTGTCGTATCTATTTCTGTCTAAAATTTTTTACAGTATAGAAAATTGAGCTAGCTTAGCGTGGGCATTGGATTTGTGTGTTTCCGAACTCTAAATGAAAAGTTATGAACGATTTAGTGCGTCATGTCAAATTGATCAGCCAGTTAAAGTTAATCATTGGTGCTCATTGAGTAAAGGCTTATAAATAAAGCATAACGTGTGGCATCACGCAGTTTTCGATAGCTTGGATTACTTAGATGCTTTGTCGTCTCTACTTCACTCTCAAATTTTGTCAAAATATAGAAACATTATCTAGATTAACGTGTGCATTAGATTCATGTCATTCTGAGTTCAAAATCAAAAGTTATGAACGATTTACAGTAGACATGTCAAGTTGATCGGTTAGTTAATATGATTATTCTAAACTGATCATTGGTGCTCATTGAGTAAAGGCTTATAAATGAAGCACAATGCCTAGCATCACCAATTTGGATAGATTGGATTACCTGCAAACTTTTTCGTACCCATTTCTGTCTCAAATTTTCAGACACGATAGAAAATTGATCTAGGTTAACATGGGCATTGGTTTTATGTGTTTCTGAGCTCTAAATCAAAAGTTATGGACAATTTAGTGCGGACATGTCAAGTTGATCGGCGAGTTAAAACGATCATTCTAAACTGATCATTGCTGCTCATTAAGTAAAGGCTTATAAATGAGGCATAAAGTATGACATCAAGCAGTTTGAGATAGATTGGATTACTTGGACGCTTTGTCATATCTCGTTCTGTTTCAAATTTTGCCACAATATAGAAAGTTGAACTATCTTAATGTGGGCATTGGTTTCACATCATTCTGAGCTTTAAATCAAAATTTATGGACGATTTATTGCAGACATAACAAGTTGATCGACCACTTAAAATGATCATTCTAAACTCATATTGGTGCTCATTGAGTAAAAGCTTATAAATGAAAAATAATGCATGGCATCACACAGTTTGGGATGGATTGGTTAATTGGACTCATTGTCGTACCTATTTCAGTCTCAAATTTTGTCACAATATAAAAAATTGAACTAGATTATTGTGGGCGTTGGATTCGTGCCATTTTGAGCTATAATCAAAAGTTATGGACGATTTGGTGCAGACATGACAAGTTGATCGAACGGTTAAAATGATCATTCTAAACTGATCATTGGTGCTCATTGAGTAAAGGCTTATAAATGAAGCATAATGCATGGCATCACACATTTTGGGATAAATTGAATTACTTGGAAAATTTGTCGTATGTAGTTCTGTCTCAAATTTTGTCAGAATATAGAAAATTGAACTAGTTTAACGCGGGCATTGGATTCGTATCATTCTGATCTCTAAATAAAATGTTACAGATGATTTAGTGCGTACAGTCAAGTTGATCGGCCACTGAAAGTGATCATTTTAAACTAATCATTGGTGCTGATTGAGTAAAGGCTTATAAACCAAGCACAATGCATAGCATCACATAGTTTTGGATAAATTGGATTACTTGGATAATTTGTCGTATATAGTTCTGTTTCAAATTTTGTCACAATATAGTATATTGAACAGGTTTAATGTGGGCATTGGATTATTGTCATTCTGAGCTATAAATAAAAAGTTATGGGCAATTTAGTGCAGACATGGCAAGTTGATCGGTCAGTTAAAGTGATAATTCTAAACTAATCATTGGTGGTCATTGGTGGTCATTCTAAACTAATCATGTGGCATCACGCAGTTTTCGATAGATTGAATTACTTGGAAGCTTTGTCATCTCTACTTCTGTTTCAAATTTTGTCAAAATATAGAAAATTTATCTAGCTTAACGTAGGCATTGGATTCGTGTCATTCTCAACTCAAAATCAAAAGTTACGAACGATTTACTACAGAAATGTCAAGTTGATCGGCCAATTAATGTGATTATTCTAAACTGATCATTGTTGATGATTGAGTAAAAGCTAATAAATGATGCATAATGCACGACATCATACAGTTTTGGATAGATTGGTGCTCATTGAGTAAAAGGTTATAAATGATGCATTATGCATGGCATCATACAGTTTTGGCTAGATTGGATTACTTGGATGCTTTGTCATATTTATTTTTGTCTGAAATTTTGTTACAAAATAAAAAATTGAGGTAGCTTAACGTGGACATTGAATTGGTGTCATTATGTGCTGGATATCAAAAGTTACGGACGATTTAGTGCGGAGATGTCCAGTTGAGTGGCCAAATAAAGTGATCATTCTAAACATATCATTGGAACTCATTGAGGAAAGGATTGTAAATGAAGCATATTGCATGGCATCACACCAGTTTGGGTAGATTGGATTACTTGGACGCTTTGTCGAATCTAGTTTTGTCTCAAATTTTGTCACAATAAGGAACATTGAACTAGCTTAACGTGGGCATTGGATTCTTGTCATTCTAGGCTCGAAATCAAAAGTTACAGATGATATAGTGCGGAAATGTCAGGTTAATCAGTTAGTGAAAGTGATCATTCTAAACTGATCATTGGTGCTTATTGAGTAAAGGCTTATAAATGAGGCACAATGCATAGCATCACACATTTTTGGATAGATTGGATTACTTGAATGCTTTGTCGTATTTGTTTTTATCTAAAATTTTATCACAATATAGAAAATTGAGCTAGGTTAAAGGGGGCATTGGATTCGTGTTATTCGGAGCTCTAAATCAAAAATTACGGACGATTTAGTCCGGACATGTCAAGTTGATCGTCGAGTTAAAATGATCATTCTAAACTGATCATTGGTGCCCATTGAGTAAAATCTTATAAATGAAGAATAATGCATGGCATGACGCAGTTTGGGATAGACTGGATTAGTTGGACGCATTGTCGTATCTATTTCTGTCTCAAACTCTGTCATTATAAATTGATCATTGGTGCTCATTGAGTAAAAGCTTATAAATGAAAAATAATGCATAGCATCACGCAGTTTGGGATGTATTGGATTACTTGGAATCTTTGTCGTATCTATTTATGTCTGAAATTTTGTCACAATATAGAAAATTGAACTAGCTTAATGTGGATGTTGGACTCGTGTCATTCTGAGATATAAATCAAAAGTTGTGGACGATTTAGTGCATACATGACAAGTTGATCGGCCCGTTAAAATGATCATTGGTGTTCATTGAGTAAAAGGCTTATAAATGAAGTATAATGCATGATATCACGCAGTTTTTGATAGATTGAATTACTTGGATAATTTGTCGTATATAGTTCTGTTTCAAATTTTTGCACAATATCGAAAATTGAAATCGTTTAATGTGGGTGTAGAGAATTATTTAGGTATATGCAATATACCTCTAATCCACTAAAGAGAAAACAATGTCTCAAGAGAAAGATTACCAAACTCTCACCTTATGCAACTGTCACCTAAGCCGCTCAATAATCGTAACTAGAGCACTGTTCGTTTGTCTGCCGTCACGTCTGCGGCAGCGACCTGCGGTCAGACGCTGCGGTTAGACGCTGTAGTATTGTTGTTCGTTTGATCTTCGCAGGTTGTCGCCGCAGGTTGTATCGTAATTGTTTGATCACAAACGCTACAATTTCGCAGCGATTAAAATTTTTGACCGCAGCGTTTTACCGCAGGAATCTGCGGCGGTCAAACGAACAACGTTTGGTCGCATGACACAGCCACAAGTTCCTGCGGCTACGAAACGAACATCCCTTAGGTTTCTTTATAGATGATATGTATTTATATTTATACATATATACACCCCTTTGACGTAATACAACTTAGCTAGGAATATTTACCTTTGGAGTTAGTAATTATCCACCCAAATAACTTGAGTTTACGTTGGCCCACTTATGACCCCAAGTTAATTAGGTTTACGTTTTACAATCTCCACCTTAAACCTCATTTCCCTTATTTTTTCACGACATGCACCCGCACACTCTCTCCCTCTCAAACCTCCTTCATTTCGTTTTGTGGTTTGCCTCTCCGATCTTCATTTTCCGTCGCCTCCGTTAGCTTCTCCCGGAAGAACTCGACCCCTGTCATGGTTTCTCTTCTCCTGGTAAGTGTTCCGAAACCTTTCAGCTTTTCTTCTGTTTATTTCTTTCACGTTCGCGACCTTTAATGCGTTCCTGCTTCATCTCCTTCTCGTGTGTCTTGCGAGATTTCTGCCTTTCCGTCAAGCTTCCTCAGCTCCTCCGTCTTCCAGGTAACGTTGACTTCCTTTTCATTCTTGGTATGTGAAACGTCAATTCTTGTTACCCTACCCTGTGAAAGAAACGTGTGAACTTGCTTTCCTCTCGTAGATCTGTGTCTTTCTCAGCTTTGTTTCAGCTCTAGCTCAGAATAAAATCGCCTTTTAGTAATCGTATACACAAGCTGGAATTCTATGTATTTTATTGAACCTTGCAGTTTTTCTTTAGATCTACTAGATATTGTTGTTGTTCCTTTCTTTTTTTCTTGCCGGTACATCGTTTTGTCTATGTGTCTTGATTTCACAGTCAAAGATCTGTGATATCATACCTGTTACAGAGATTTTTTCCGGTACCTAGCACCCTCACGGGTGCTATTCTAATACCCAGCTCAATCAACTCCTTACTTCAGCTCCTTTACCTTTTTTTTGTTTTTGTTTTTGTTTTTTTAAAAAAATTCAATCTAACCCGATCTTTTCTTGTTTGAGGTACCCATTGATGTGAGCTCTTCTGTTGGTTGCTTCATGTGACCCGAAACTGGAGTAGACCTTCCTCGAAACGAGTTCCAGGTAATGCCTTAGTGAGTAGGTCTGCTGGATTTATAGCTGTATGGATTTTCTCAACCTTGATTTCACTTTTTTCAATCTGATCTCGAATGAAATGGTACTTGACTGCTATGTGTGTAGTTCTTTCATGATACACACCATTCTTTGCCAAACAAATAGAATTTTGTGAATCACAAAACACTTTTGCATCTTTCTGAAAAAAATCCCAAAACTGAACACATCCCCTTTAACCAAATAGCCTCTTTTGTAGCTTCGGTTAGTGATACATATTCAGATTCTGTTGTTGATTGGGCTACAATCTGTTATAGTCCTGATCTCCAACTTACTGTATTTCTTCGCACCTGAAAAATATAACCTGTGATTTACCTCCTTTTGTCCAAATCTACTGCGAAATCCGCATCGCAGAATCCTTGAATCGTAAAGTCTTTTCCCTTTGTAAAAGTCAAACTTTGATTCAATATTCCCTTAATGTATCTCATGTTCCACTTCACTGCTTGCCAATGTATCCTTCCTGGATTTCCCATAAGTCTACTTATCAGACCCACTGCATAAGCTAGATCTGGCCTTGATCCTACCATTGCATACATTAGACTTCCAACTGCACTTGCTTATGGTATTTCTTCCATGAGATTTGCTTTTGTGATGGTTTCTGCTGGACTTAGACCTTTTAGCTTAAATTGTGATTCAATAGGGGTTACCACTGGTTTTGCTTCAAACATGTCAAATGTCTTCAACAATTTACTTAGATATCTTTCTAGTGATAACTTCAAAATCCCTTTGCTCCTGTCTCTGATTATATCCATTCCCGGAATCTGTTTGCTGGTCCTAAGTCTTTCATCTCAAATTCCTCCATTAGATTATTCTTAACCTTTTGTATTTCTTCTTTATTTCCTTGACATATACGCACTGATCATACTGACTTCTTCGAAACTTCTGAACTTTCATGAAGTTATCGAGTCTCTTGTTCCATTGTCGTGGACTTTGTTTTAATCCATAAAGAGATTTGATCAGTCGACAAACTTTTTCTTCTTTTCCTTTGACTTTGTACCCTTCTGGTTACTGCATATATACTTCCTCCTCTAGTAGTCCATGTAAAAACACTGTTTTTACATCTAGTTGTTCTTGTTCCATATCAAAACTTACTACCATAGAAAGTAGTATCCTGATAGATACATGCTTGACAACCTGGAGAGAATACCTCTTTATAATCTATGCCTTCTACTTGAGAGAATCATTGAGCCACCAATCTTGCTTTGAATCTAGGCGCTTCAACTCCCGGAATTCCTGGTTTTCGGTTGAAAACCCATTTGCAGCCAACTATACGCTTGTTTTCTGGTTTCTTAACCAATTTCCATGTCTCATTTTTCTTATGAGATTCCATCTCGTCATCCATTGCTAGTTCCCATATTTTGCAGTCTTTACTCCTTCTAGCTTGTGTGTATGACATAGGTTCATCTAGATCGATCAATTCTGCTCCTGACAACTCATATGCCACGAAATCTGAATCAGTGAACCTTGATGGTGGTTTGCTTTGTCTCCTAGCTCTATCTCTTGCTAGAATATAATCCTCGTTTTCTTCTTGACCTTCATGATCCATATACAGTTCTCCCTCCCACTCTTGACTGATGATTCTGAATCATCTGAGTCTAATATGTCTCCACCTTGAACCAAATCCACTGTGGGAGTTTCTCCACCTGGCAGGTTGTCTCCACTGGGTCCTTGAATTAAATCTCTGTTGAAAGTGACTTTCTTTGCTTTCTTTTTCTTGGTATGTTCTATTGGTGTTTGCACATCCTTATAGATTTCCTCTATGTGAAGCATGACATCTCGGCTTATTGTACATTCCTGGTTTTCTGGAATCCAAACCCTGAACCCTTTGACACCTTTGGAATATCCTAAGAATGTTCCCTTGGTTGCTCTAGGTTCTGTTTTTCCTCTTACCATGTGTATGTAAGCAGTACAGCCGAATCTTCTCAAATTTGATAAGTCTGGTTTTACACCAGTCCAAACCTCTTCAGGCAATTTGTACTCTATCGAAGAGTTTGGTGATATGTTTATCAAATAAACCATAGTAGATGCTGCCTCTGCCCATAATTTCTGCTCTAGACCTGTTTCTGACAACATGCAGCTTACTTTATCCATAATGGTTCTATTCATATGCTCGAAAACTCCATTATGTTGTAGCGTATATGTGCAGGTTATATGTCATTTGATACCTGATTGTCTGCATAGCGCATCCATTTGATTATTGCAGAACTCTAAACCATTATCCGTTCTTAAACATTTGATCATTTTTCCTGTTTGATTCTCAATCTCAGCTTTCCATTCCTTAAATCTTCAGAATACTTCACTCTTTCTCTTAAGGAAATAGATCCAAACTTTTCGAGAGTAATCATCTATAAAAGTGAAAAAATATTGGAATTCTCCTAGGCTCATAGGTGTTGAAGGTGAACCCCACAAATCAGTATATATATAATCTAGAATTCTCTTTGAAGTATGTTTACCTTTTGAAAAACTTTGTTTGTGTGATTTTCCTAACACACAACTTTCACAAAAGCCAAGGTCTCCTACTTTAATACTGATGTATCCTCCTTTTGCCAGTAATGTCATATTTTTGATGCTCATATGATCTAGCCTTGAATGCCACCTTTTAGTCATATCAATCTCTGATTTTGCAGTTGCGACTTCACCATTTATGAATTTTCCTTTTAGATAGTATAGAACTTCACTATGCTTTCCTAAAATTACCTTTCTGTCACCTTTATAAAATTGGATTCTCCACCTTCATATCGACATCCGGTTTTGTCCAGAAGTCCATATGAAATCAGATTTCTACCGATTGAAGGCATATATCTTACTTCGTTTAGGATTACTTGTGTGCCATCTGGATTTAGGATTCTGATTTTCCCCATTACTTTTACCGTACTGTGTGTGTTGTTTGCTATCAATACTTTGCCTCCTTCGAACTCTTGTAAATCAAACAGAAGTTCTTTGTTTGGAGTAATGTGGAATGAACATCCTGAATCTAGCACCCATTCTTCTTTTGAATCTTGTCTGATTGCCGTCAACATCAGTGGCTCCTCTGATCTTGTAGTTAGGTTTGGTTAATCAATTTGGCCTTTTGTATGATCTTTATTTTTCCTTTCTGGACAATCTCTTTTCTAGTGTCCATCTTTACTGCAAATCCAACAACCTTTGCTATTTCTTGGTTTTGACAAAGAGCGTGTTCTACTCTTTAATCTTCCTCTGCCCTGATTAAATGTTTTCTGATTTTGCCTGCCTCTAGGACTGATGAAAAATCCTTCAGAGCTTGTGCTAGCTTTATCTAGCATGCCCTTTTCTTTTAATATTACTTCTTTTGCATAAGCAGAACTAACTACATCATTTACTGTTAATGTATCTTTTCCACTTCCGTATTTCATGGTGTGTACGAGCTGCTCGTACTTGGGTGGAAGACTTAATACCAACCTGATGGCTTGGTCTTCGTCTGACATGTTTATCTTCAGACTCTCAAGATCATCTACCAGCTTAAGGAAAGTGTTATGGTTTTCCTCAATCCCTTTTCCTTCTTCCATCTTGAAATTTGCGAATTTTTGTTTCAAGTATATTCGATTTGGCAATGCTTTAGTCTGGTAGTCTCTCTAGCTCTTTCCATACTGCTAAAGCAGTAGGTTCCTTCATGACCTTCCTTAGAATTGAATCGCTTATGCTCATGCAAATTAGGTTTTTGCATCTCCATTCCTTATCTTTAAGGAATGGTTCTACCTTGCATTCATCACCATCTTTGCCTTTTACTTTGCTATCAACTAAGGATGAATCTTGTAAACATACATCAAGGCCTAATATTTCCAGTTGACACAACATCTTATATTTCCAAAGTCCAAAATATCCCTTACCATCAAACTTTTCAACTTCAAATTTTCCAGAAGTTGGTTGCATGGTTTGATTTTGACTTTACTTACTTGCCTTGTATTTTGTGATCTAATGCAGGTTCTCCTTGCCGAGCGGCCTTCCCCCAAATTTCAGTCCCTCTGCCCCAATTATGAAATTCCTCAGAATTTGCAGAGATTCCCAAAAGCTCTGATACCACTTGTAGTGAATTATTTAGGTACATGCAATATACCTCCAATCCACTAAAGAGAAAAAAATGTCTCAAGAGAAAGATTACAAACTCTCACCTTATACAGCAATCACCTAAGCCTCTCAATAATCGTAACTAGGTTTCTTTGTAGATGATATGTATTTATACTTATACATATATCGACCCCTTTGACCTAATACAACTTAGCTAGGAATATTTACCTTTGGGCTTACTAATTATTCACCCAAATAACTTGATTTTGTGTTGGCCCACTTATGTCCCCAACTGAAATTAGTTTTACGTTTTACAGTGGGTATTGGATTCGTGTCATTCTAAGCTATAAATCAAAACTTTTGGACGATTTAGTGCAGACATATCAAGTTGATCAGCCAGTTAAAGTGACCATTCTAAAATGATCATTGGTGCTCATTGAGTAAATGCTTAAAAATGAAGCATAATGCATGGCATCACACAGTTTTGGATAGATTAGATTACTTTGACATTTTTTTGTATCCAGTTCTGTTTCAAATTTTGCCACAATATAGAAAATTGAACTAGCTTAGTGTGGGCATTGGATTCGTGTCATTCTAAGCTATTAATCAAAAGTTACAGACGATTTTGTGCAGAATTGTCGAGTTGATCGGCCAGTTAAAGTGATCATTCTAAACTGATCATTGGTGCTCTTTGAGTAAAGACTTATAAATGAAGCATAATGAATGGCATCACACAATTTTGGATAGATTGGATTACTTGGACGCTTTGTCGTCTCTATTTATATCTCAAATTTTGTTACAATAGAGAAAATTGAGCTAGCTTAACGTGGGTATTGGATTCGTGTGTTTCTGAACTCTAAATGAAAAGGTACAGACGATTTAGTGCGTACATGTCAAATTGATCGGCCAGTTAAAGTGATCAATTTATACTAATCATTGGTGCTTATTGAGTAAAACCTTATAAATGAAGCATAACAAGTGGCATCACGCGGTTTGCGATAGATTGGATTACTTGGACGCTTTGTCATCTCTACTTCTGTTTCAAATTTTGTCAAAATATATAAAATTTATCTAGCTTAATGTGGTCATTGAATTCGTGTCATTCTTAGCTCAAAATCAAAAGTTACGAACGATTTACTATAGACATGTCAAGTTGATTGGCAAATTAATATGATTATTCAAAACTGATCATTCGTTCTCATTGAGTAAAGGCCTATAAATGATGCAGAATGCATTACATTTTTTATAGTTTTGGATAGATTGGATTACTTGGACGCTTTGTCGTATTTATTTTTGTCCCAAATTTTATTATAATATAAAAAATTGAGCTAGCATAACGTGTGCATTGGATTAGTGTCATTCTGAGTTCTAAATCCAAAGTTACGGACGATTCAGTGCGGAAATGTCAAGTTGAGTGTCCAGTTAAAGTGATCATTCTAAACAAATCATTGGTGCTCATTGAGTAATGGCTTATAAATGAAGCATAATGCATGACTTCATGCAGGTTTTGATAGATAGGATTACTTGGATGCTTTGTCGTATCTAGTTTTGTCTCAAGTTTTGTCACAATAAAGAAAACTGAACTTGCTTAACATGGGCATTGGATTCGTGTCATTCAGATTTCTAAATCAAAAGTTAAAGACGATTTAGTGTGGACATGTCAAGTTGATAACACTGTGAAAGTGTTCATTCAAAACTTATCATTGCTGCTGATTGAGTAAAGGCTTATAAATGAAACACAATGCATAGCATCACACATTTTTGGATAGATTGGATTACTAGAACGCTTTGTTGTATCAATTTTTGTCTTAAATTTTGTTACACTATAGAAAATTGATTTTGTGTGTTTCTGAGGTCTAAATCAAAAGTTACGGACGATTTAGTGTGGAGATGTCAAGTTGATCAGCGAGTTAAAATGATCATTCTAAAGTGATCATTGATGCTCATCAAGTAAAGGCTTATAAATGAGGCATAAAGCATGGCATCACGCAGTTTGGGATAGATTAGATTACTTGGACATTTTATCGTATCTAGTTCTATTTCAAATTTTGTTACAATATAGAAAATTAAACTAGCTTAATATGGGCATTGGATTCGTGTCATTCTGAGCTATAAATCAAAAGTTATGGACGATTTAGTGCAGGCATGACAAGTTGATCGGACGGTTAAAGTGATCATTCTAAACTAATTATTGGTGCTCATTCAGTAAAAATTTATCAATGAGAATTAATGAATGGCATCACGCAATTTGGGATGGATTGGATTACTTGGACGCTTTGTCGTATCTATATTTGTCTCAAATTTTGTCTTAATATAGAAAATTGAGCTAGCTCAACATGGGCATTGGATTTGTGTCATTCTGAGCTATAAATCAAAAGTTATTAACGATTTAGACATGACAAGTTGATCGGCCAGTTAAAATGATCGTTTTTAACTGATCATTGGTGCTCATTGAGTAAAGGCTTATAAATGAAGCATAATGCATGACATCACGTAGTTTGGGATAGATTGAATTACTTGGACGGTTTGTCGTATCCAATTCTGTTTCAAATTTTTTCAAAATATAGAAAATTGAACTGGTTTAATGTGGACATTGGGTTCGTGTCATTCTGAGCTATAAATCAAAAGTTCCGAACGACTTAGTACCGACATTTCAAGTTGAACGGCCATTTAAAGTGACCATTCTAAACTGATCAATGGTGCTCATTGAGTAAAGGCTTATAAATGAAGCATAATGCATGGTATCACACAGTTTTGGATAGATTGGATTACTTGGAAGGTTTATTGTATCCAGTTCTGTTTCAAATTTTTTCAAATTATAGAAAATTATCTAGCCTAACATGGGAATTGGTTTCGTGTGTTTATGAGCTCTAATTCAAAAGTTACACACGATTTTGTGCAGACATGACAAATTGATCGTCGAGTTAAAATTATCATTCTAAACTGATCATTGGTAGTCATTAAGTAAAGGCTTATAAATGAGGCAAAAAGCAAATATCACGCAGTTTGGGAGAGATTTGATTACTTGGACACTTATTCATATCTAGTTATGTTTCAAATTTTGTCACAATGCAGAAAATTGAACTAGCTTAATGTGGGCATTGGATTCGTGTCATTCTGAGATATAAATCAAAAGTTACGGACGATTTAGTGCAGAAATGTTAAGTTGATCGGCCAGTTAAAGTGATCATTCTAAACTGATCCTTGGTGCTCATTGATTAAAGGCTTATAAAAAAAGCATAATGCATGGCATCACACAGTTCTGGATAGATTGGATTACTTGGATGTTTTGTCGTATCTATTTCTGTCTCAAATTTTCTTACAATATAGAAACATGAGCTGCCTTAACGCGGGCATTGGATTCGTGTGTTTCTAAACTCTAAATGAAAAGTGACGGACGATTTAGTGCAGATATGTCAAATTGATTGGCCAGTTAATGTGATCAATCTAAAAAAATCATTGGTGCTCATTGAGTAAAGGCTTATAAATAAAGCATAATCCATGGCATCACACAGTTCTGATAGATTGGATTACTTGGATTTTGTCTTAACTTTTGTCACAATAAAGAAAATTGAACTAGCTTAAAGTGGGCATTGGATTCATGTCATTCTGATCTCTAAATCAAAAGTTACAGACGATTTATTGCGGACATGTCAAGTTTATCAGTCAGTGAAAGTGATCATTCAAAACTTATCATTGGTGCTGATTGAGTAAAGGGGGTATAAATGAAGCACAATGCATAGTATCACAAATTTTTGGATACATTGGATTACTAGGACACTTTGTCGTATCTATTTCTGTATTAAATTTTGGTACACTATAGAAAATTGAGCTAGCTTAACGTCGGAGTTGGTTTCGTGTGTTTCTGAGCTCTAAATCAAGATTTACAAACAATTTGGTGCGGACATGTCAAGTTGATCAGTGAGTTAAAATGATAATTCTAAAGTGATCATTGGTGCTCATCAAGTAAGTGCTTATAAATGAGGCATAAAGCATGGCATCACACAGTTTGGGATAGATTGGATTACTTAGACGCTTTGTCGTATCTAGTTCTGTTTCAAATTTTGTCACAATATAGAAAATTGAACTAGCTTAATGTGGGCATTGAATTCGTGTCATTCTGAGCTATCAATCAAAAGATATGGACGATTTAGTGCAGATACGACAAGTTAATTGGCCGGTTAAAATGATCATTCTAAACTGATTATTGGTGCTCATTGAATAAAAATTTATCAATGAAAAATAATGAATGGTATCACGCTGTTTCGGATAGATTGGATTACTTGGATTATTTGTCGTATCTATTTTTGTCTCAAATTTTGTCACAATATAGAAAATTGAGGTAGCTTAATATGGCATTGGATTCGAGTCATTCTGAGCTATAAATCAATAGTTACGAACGATTTAGTGCAGAAATGTCAGGTTGATCGTCCCGTTAAAGTAATCATTCTAAACTGATCATTGGTGCTCATTGAGTAAAGGCTTATAAATGAAACATAATGTATGGCATCACATAGTTTTGGATACATTGGATTACTTGGACGCTTTGTCGTATCTATTTGTGTCTCAAATTTTCTTACAATATAGAAAATTGAGCTACCTTAACGTGGGCATTGGATTCGTGTGTTTATGAAATATAAATGAAAAGTTACGGACAATTTAGTGCAGACATGTCAAATTGATTGGCAAGTTAAAGTGATCATTCTAAACTAATCATTGGTGCTCACTGAGTAAAAGCTTATAAATGAAGCATAACTTTTGGCATCATGCAGTTTACGATAGATTGGATTACTTGGACGCTTTGTCGTGTCTACTTCTGCCTCAAATTTTGTAAAAATATTGAAAATTTATCTAGTTTAACGTGGGCGTTGGATTCGTATCATTCTAATCTTAAAATTAAAAGTTACGAATGATTTACTGTAGATGTGTCAAGTTGATCGGTCAGTTAATATGTTTAGTCTAAACTGATCATTCGTGCTCATTGAGTAAAGGCTTATAAATGATGCCTAATGCATGGCATAATACAGTTTTGATTGATTGGATTACTTGGATTATTTATCGTATCCATTTGTGTCTCAAATTTTATTACAATATAAAAAAATTGAGCTAGTTTAACGTGGTATTGGATTCGTGTCAATCTAATCTCTAAATCAAAAGTTACAAATGATTTAGTGTAGACATGTCAAGTTGATGGGCCAGTTAAAGTGATCATTTTAAACTGATCCTTGGTGTTCATTGAGTAAAGGTTTATAAATGAAGCATAATGCATGGCATCACATAGTTTTGGATAGATTGGATTACTTGGACCCTTTGTCGTATCTATTTGTTTCTCAAATTTTTTTGCAATATAGAAAATTGAGATAGCTTAACGTGGGCATTGGTTTCATGTGTTTCTAAGCTCTAAATCAAAAGTTACGGACGATTTAGTGCAGACATGTAAAGTTGATCATTGGTGCTCATTAAGTAAAGGCTTATAAATGAGTCATCGAGCATGGCATCACACAGTTTTTGGATAGATTGGATTACTTGACGCTTTGTTGTATCTAGTTCGGTCTCAAATTTTATCATAATATAGAAAATTGAACTAGCTTAATGTGCGCATTGGATTAGTGTCATTCTGAGCTATAAATCAAAAGTTATGGTCGATTTAGTACAGACATGACACGTTGATCGGCCAATTAAAAAGACTATTCTAAGCTGATTATTGGTGCTCATTGAGTAAAAATTTATCAATGAAAAATAGTGAATGGCATCACATAGTTTGGGATGGATTGGATTACTTGGACACTTTGTCGTATCTATTTCTGTTTCTTTGCTACATAGCCTCACAAATTTTGTCACAATGAAATCTAAATGAAAAGTTACGGACGATTTAGTGACATATCAAATTGATCGGCCAGGTAAAGTGATCATTCTAAACTAATCATTGGTGCTTATTGAGTAAAAGCTTATAAACAAAGCATAACATATGGCATCACGCAGTTTCGATAGTTTGGATTACTTAGACGCTTTGTCGTCTCTACTTCTTTCTCAAACACTGCCAAAATATCGAAACTTTATCTAGCTTAATGAGGGCATTGGATTCGTGTCATTCTGAGCTATAAAACAAAAGTTATGGACAATTTAGTGCGCACATTCCAAGTTGATCGGCCAGTTATAGTGATCATTCTAAACTGATCATTGATGCTCATTGAGTAAAGGCTTATACATGAAGCATAATGCATAACATCACACAGTTTTCGATAGACTGGATTACTTGGACGCTTTGTCGTATCTATTTCTATCTCAAATTTTATTCAATATAGAAAATTGAGCTAGCATAACGTTGGCATTGGATTCGTGTTTTTCTGAACTGTAAATGAAGAGTTACGGACGATTTAGGGCGGACATGTCAAATTGATTGGCCAGTTAAAGTGATCATTCTAAACTAACCATTGGTGCTCATTGAGTAAGAGTTTATAAATAAAGCATAACATGTGGCATCACACAGTTTACGATAACTTGGATAACTTGGACACTTTGTTGTCTCTTCTTATGTCTCAAATTTTGACAAAATATTGGAATTTCATCTAGCTTAACATGGGAATTGGATTCGTGTCATTCTTAGCTTAAAATAAAAAGTTAGGAACGATTTACTGTACATATGTCAAGTTGATCGGCCAGTTAATATGATTATTCTACACTGATCATTGGTGCTCATTGAGTAGAGGCTTATTAATGATGCATAATGCATGACATCACACAGTTTGTGATAGATTGGATTACTTAGATGCTTTGTCATATCTATTTCAGTCTCAAATTTTGTTACAATATAGAAACTTGAGCTAGCTTAACGTGGGCATTGGTTTCGTGTGTTTCTGAGCTCTAAATCAAAAGTTACAGACGATTTAGTGCGGACATGTCAAATTGATCGACGAGTTAAAATGATCAATCCAAACTGATCATTGGTACTCATTAGGTAAAGGCTTATAAATGTGGCATAAAGCATGGCATCACGGAGTTTGGGATAGATTGGATTACATGGATGCATTGTCGTATCTAGTTATATTTCAAATTTTGTCACAATATAGAAAATTGATCTAGCCTAATGTGGGCATTGGATTCGTGTTATTCTGAGCTATAAATAAATAGTGATGGACAATTTAGTGCGTAAATGAAAAGTTGATCGGCGGGTTAAAATGACCATTCCAAACTGATCACTGGTGGTTATTAAGTAAAGGCTTATAAATGAGGCATAATGCATGGCATCATGCATTTTGTGATAGTTTGGATTACTTGGATACTTTGTTATATCTAGTTATGTTTCAAATTTTGTCACAGTGTAGAAAATTGAACTAGCTTAATGTGGGCATTGGATTCATGTCAATCAGAGCTATAAATCAAAAGATACGGACGGTTTAGTGCGGACATGTCAAGCTTATCGGCCAGTTAAAGTAATCATTCTAAGCTGATCATTGTTGCTCATTGAGTAAAGGCTTATAAATGAAGCATAATGCATGGCATAACAAAGTTTTGGATAGATTGGATTACTTGGACGATTTTTCGTATCTATTTCTGTCTCAAATTTTCTTAACGTGGGCATTCGATTCGTGTGTTTCTGAACTTTAAATGAAACGTTACGGATGATTTAGTGCGGACATGTCAGATTGATTGGCCAGTTAAAGTGATCATTCTAAACTAATCATTGGTGCTCATTGAGTAAATAGTTATAAATGAAGCATAACGTGTGGCATCACACAGTTTATGATAGATTGGATTAGCTGGACGCTTTGTGGTCTATACGTCTGTCTCAAATTTTGTCAAAATATTGAAAATTTATCTAGCTTAACATGGGCATTGGATTCGTGTCATTCCGAGTTCAAAATCAATAGTTATGAACGATTTACTGTAGACATGTCAAGTTGATAGGCAAGTTAATATGATTATTCTAAAGTGATCATTGGTACTCATTGAGTAAAGACTTATGAATTATGCATAATCCATGCCATCATGCAGGTTGTGATATACTAGATTACTTAGATGCTTTGACATATCTTTTTCAGTCTCCAATTTTGTTACAATATAGAAAATTAAACTAGCTTAATGTGGGTATTGGATTCGTGTCATTCAGAGCTATAAATCAAAAGTTATGGACGATTTAGTGCAAACATGACAAGTTGATCGGTTAGTTAAAATGATCATTCTAAACTGATCATTCGTGCTCATTGAGTAATTGCTTATAAATGAAAAATAATGCATGGTATCACGTAGTTCTGGATGGATTGGATTACTTGAATGCTTTGTCGTATATATTTCTCTCCCAAATTTTGTCAGACTATAGAAAATTGAGATAGTTTAATGTGGGCATTGGATTCGTGTCATTCTGAGCTATAAAATAAAATTTACAGACGAGTTAGTGTGGACATGTCAAGTTGATCGGCCAGTTAATATGATTATTCTAAACTAATCATTGGTGCTCATTGAGTAAAGGCTTGTAAATGAAGCATAATGCTTGGTATCACGCAGTTTCGGATAGATTGAATTGCTTGGATGGTTTGTCGTATCTAATTATGTTTCAAATTTTGTAACAATATAGAAAATTGAACTGGTTTAATGTGGGCATTAGATTCGTGTCATTCTAAGCTATGAATAAAAAGTTACAGACGATTTATTGCAGACATGTCAAGTTGATCGGTCAGTTAAAGTGATCATTCTAAACCTATCATTGGTGCTCATTGAGTAAAGTCTTATAAATGAAACATAATGCATGGCATCACATAGTTTTGAATAGATTGGATTACTTGGATGCTTTTTCGTATTGATTTTTGTCTCAAATTTTGTTACAATATAGTAAATTGAGCTAGCATAACGTGGGCATTGGATTCGTGTGTTACTGAGCTCTAAATGAAAAGTTAAGGACAATTTAGTGTAGACAAGTCAAATTCATTGGCCAGTTAAAGTGATCATTCTAAAATGATCATTGGTTCTCATTTAGTAAAAGCTTATAAATGAAGCATAAAGCATGGTATCACGCAATATGCGATAGATTGGATTACTTGGACGCTTTCACATTTCTACTTTTGTCTCAAATTTTGTCAAAATATAGAAGATTTATTTACCTTAACGTGGACATTCGATTCGTGTCATTTTGAGCTATAAAACAAAAGTTATAGACGATTTAGCGCAGACATGACAAGTTGAGTTAAAATGATCATTCTAAACTAATCAATTGTGATCATTGAGTAAAAGCTTATAAATGAAAAATAATGCATGGCATCACGGAGTTTGGGATGGATTGGATTACTTGGATGCTTTGTCGTATCTATTTCTGTCTCATATTTTGTCACAATATAGAAAATTGAGCTAGTTTAACATGGGCATTGGATTCATCATTATGTGCTCTAATCAAATGTTATGGACAATTTAGTGCGGATATATCAAGTTGATCGGCCAGTTAATGTGATCATTCTAAACTGATCATTTGTGGTCATTAAGTAAAGGATAATAAATGAAGCATAATGCATGGCATCACATAGTTTTAGATAGATTGGATTTCTTGGATGCTTTATCATATCTATTTCTATCTCAAATTTTGTTACAATATAGAGAATTGAGATTGCTAAACATGGGCATTGGATTAGAGTCATTCTGATCTCTGAATCAAAAGTTAGTGCAGACAAGTCAAGTTGATTGGCAAGTTAAAGTGATCATTCTAAACTAATCGTTTGTTTTGATTGAGTAAAGCTAGTAAATGAAGCATAATGGTTGGCATCACACAATTTTTGGGATAGATTGGATTACTTGTACACTTTTTTGTATCTAGTTCTGTCTCAATTTTTGTGACAATATAGAAAATTGAACTAGATTAATGTTTGCATTGGATTCGTGTCATTCGGAGATACAAATCAGAATTTATGGACAATTTAGTGCAGACATTTCAAGTTGATAGGGAAGTTAAAATGATCATTCTAAACTGATCAATTGTGCTCATTGAGTAAAGGCTTATAAATGAAGCATAATGCATGGCATCACGCAGTTTAGGATGGATTTGATTACTTGGGCGCTTTTTCGTATCTATTTCTGCCTCAAATTTTGTAACAATATAGAAAATTGAGCTAGTTTAGTGTGGGTATTGGATTCGTGTGTTTCTGAGCTCTAAATCAAAAGTTACGGAAAATTTAGTGTGGACATGTCAAGTTGATCGGTGAGTTAAAATGATCATTCTAAACAGATGATTGGTGCTCATTAAGTAAAGGCTTATAAATGAGACTTAAAGCATGGCATCACGCAGTATGCAATTGATTGGATTACTTGGACGCTTTGTGGCACTACTTCTATTTCAAATTCTGTCACAACATAGAAAATTGAACAAGGTTAATGTGGGCATTGGCTTTGTGTGTTTCGTAGTATAATGCATGACATCATGCAGTTTGGGATATATTGGATTACTTGGATGTTTTGTCGTATCTATATTTGTCTCAACTTTGATCACAATATAGAAAATTGAGCTAGTTTAACGTGGGCATTTGATTTGTGTCAATCTGAGCTCTAAATCAAAAGTTACAGACGATTTAGTGCGGACTTGTCAAGTTGATCGGCCAGTTAATATGATTATTCTAAACTGATCATTGGTGCTCATTGAGTAAAGTTTTATAAATGAACCATAATGCATGGCATCCTGCAGTTTTAGATAGATTGGATTAGTTGGACACTTTGCCATATCTAGTTCTCTCTTAAATTTTGTCAAAATATAGAAAACTGAAATAGCTTAACGTGGGCATTGGATTCTTGTCATTCTAAGATATAAATCAAAACATACCGACGATTTGGTGAAGTCATGTCAAATTGATTGGCCAATTGAAATGATCATTCTAAATTGATCATTGGTGCTTACTGAGTAAGACTTATAAATGAAGTATAATGCATGACATCACACAGTTTGGGATAGATTGGATTACTTGGATGCTTTTTCGTATCTATATTTGTCTCAAATTTTTTCTCAATATAGAAAATTGAGCTAGCTCAACATGGGCATTGGATTCGTGTCATTCTGAGCTATAAATCAAAAGTTAGAGATAATTTATCGCAGACATGTTAAGTTGATTGGCCTGTTAAAATGATCATTCTAAATTGATCATTGGTTCTCATTGAGTAAAGGCTTATAATGTTGTGTATTGCACGGCATCTCGCCGTTTGGGGTAGAACGAATTCTTCTAAACTGGTTATTGGTTCTCAATGAGTAAAGGCTTATAAATGAAACATAATGCATGACATCAAGCGGTTTTTGATAGATTGGATTACTGGGACGCTTTTTCATATCTAGTTCTATCTCAGATTTTGTCATAATATAGAAAATTGAACTAGCTTAAAGTGGGAATGGGATTCGTGTCATTCTCAGCTTTAAATCAAAACTTATGGACAATTTGGTGAAGACATGTCAAGTTGATCGGTGTGTTAATATGATCATTCTAAAGTAAGCATTGGTGCTCATTAAGTAAACACTTATAAATGAATACCAATGCATGGAATCACGTAGTTTGAGATGGATTGGATTACTTGGATGCTTTGTTGTAAATTTTATTTCTCACATTTTGTCACAATATCGAATATTGAACTAGCTTAATGTGTGCGTTGGATTCGTGTCATTCTGAGCTCTACATCAAAAGTTATGGACGATTTAGTGCGGACATGTCAAATTGATCGGCCAGTTATAGTGATCATTCTAAACTGATCATTGTTGCTCACTGAGTGAAGGCTTATAAATTAAGCACAATGCATCACTTCACGTAGTTTGGGATAGATTGGATTACTTGAACGATTTGTCGTATCTAGTTTTGTATCAAATTTTGTAACAATATAGAAAATTGAACTAGCTTAATGTGGGCAATTGATTTGTGTCAATCTGCCCTATAAATCAAAGGTTATGAACTATATAGTGCAGACATGTCAAGTTGATCGGCCAGTTAAAATGATCATTTTAAACTGATAGTTGGTGGTCATTGAGTAAAACCTTATAAATGAAGAATAATGCACGACATCACAAAGTTTGGGATGGACTGGATTCCTTTTACGCTTTGTGGTATCTATTTCTGTCTAAAATTTTGTCACAATATAGAAAATTGAGCAAGCTTAAAGTGGGCATTGGATTTGTGTCATTCTGAGCACTAAATCAAAAGTTACAGACGATTTAGTGCGTACATGTCAAGTAGACCGACTAGTTAAATTTATCATACAAAACTGATCATTGGTGCTCATTGAGAAAAGGCTTATAAAAGGAGCGTAATGCATGGCATCACAAGTTATGAATAGATTGGATTACTTGGACGCTCTGTCATATCTATTTCTGTCTCAAATTAGGTTACACTAAATCATTTTAAACTGATAAAAACTTACGGACGATTTAGTGCGAGTTAAAGTGATCATTCTAGAGTTGATCATTGGTGCTCATTAAGTAAAGGTTTATAAATGAGGAATAAAGCATGGCATCACGCAGCTTGGGATGGATTGGATTACTTTGACGCATTGTCGTATGTAGTTCTGTTTCACATTTTTTCACAATATAGAAAATTGAACTAGCTTAATGCGGGCATTGGGTTTGTGTCATTCTAAGCTACACATTAAAGTTATGGACAATTTAGTGCAAATATGTCAAGTTGATCAGCCAGTTAAAATGATCATTCTAAACTGATCATTGGTGCTCATTGAGTAAACGCTTATAAATGAAGAATAATGCATGGCATCACGCAGTTTGAGATGTACATGATTACTTGAATCCTTTTTCATATGTATTTATTTCTCAATTTTTGTCACAATATAGAAAATTGAGGTACTTAACATGGGCATTGGATTCGTATCATTCTAAGCACTAAATCAAAAGTTATGGACGATTTAGTGTGTGCATGTCAAATTGATCGGCCAGTTATAGTGATCATTCTAAACTGATCATTGTTGCTCACTGAGTGAAGTCTTATAAATTAAGCACAATGCATCGCATCATGTAGTTTTGGATAGATTGGATTACTTGAACGATTTGTCGTATATAGTTTTGTATCAATTTTGTAATAATATAGAAAATTGAACTAGCTTAATGTGGGCAATTGATTCGTGTCAATCTACCCTATAAATCAAAAGTTATAAACTATATAGTGCAGACATGTCAAGTTGATCGGCCAGTTAAAATGATCATTTTAAACTGATAGTTGGTGGTCATTGAGTAAAAGCTTATAAATGAAGAATAATGTAGGAATCACGAAGTTTGGGATGGACTGGATTATTTTTACGCTTTGTGGTATCTATTTCTGTCTAAAATTTTGTCACAATATAGAAATTTGAGCTAGCTTAAAGTGGGCATTGGATTTGTATCATTCTGAGCTCTAAATAAAAAGTTACGGACGATTTAGTGCGTACATGTCAAGTAGACCGACTAGTTATAGTAGTCATTCAAAACTGATCATTGGTGCTCATTGAGAAAAGGCTTATAAAAGGAGCGTAATGCATGGCATCACAAAATTATGGATAGATTTGATTACTTGGACGCTATGTCATATCTATTTCTGTCTCAAATTTGGTTACACTAAATCATTTTAAACTGATCAAAACTTACGGACGATTTAGTGCGAGTTAAAGTGATCATTCTAAACTGATCATTGGTGCTCATTAAGTAAAGGTTTATAAATGAGGCATAAAGCATGACATCACGCAGTTTGGGATAGATTGGATTACTTTGACGCATTGTCGTATCTAGTTCTGTTTCACATTTTTTCACATTATAGAAAATTGAACTAGCTTAATGCGGGCATTGGGTTCGTGTCATTTTAAGCTACACATTAAAGTTATGGACAACTTAGTGCAAATATGTCAAGTTGGTCGGCCAGTTAAAATGATCATTCTAAACTGATCAATTGTACTCATTGAGTAAATGCTTATAAATGAAGAATAATGCATGGCATCACGCAGTTTGAGATGTACATGATTACTTGAATCCTTTGTCATATGTATTTATTTCTCAACTTTTGTCACAATATAGAAAATTGAGCTACTTAACATTGGCATTGGATTCGTATCATTCTGAGCACTAAATCAAACGTTATGGACGATTTAGTGCGTGCATGTCAAGTTGATCGGTTAGTTAAAGTGATCATTCTAAACTGATCAGTGGTGCTCAATACGTAAAGGCTTATAAATGGAGCATAATCAATGGCATCACATAGTTTTGGATAGATTGGATTACTTGGATGTTTTGTCATATCTATTTTGGTCTCAATTTTTTATACGCTATAGAAAATTGAGCTAGCTTAACGTGGGCATTGGGTTCATGTTTTCGGAGCTCTAAATCAAAAGTTATGGACGATTTAGTGCGGGCATGTCAAGTTGATCGGCCAATTAAAATGATCATTCTAAACTTATCATTGGTGCTCATTGTCTAAAAGCTTATAAATGAAAAATAATGCATGGAATCACGCAGTTTTGGGATTGATTGGATTACTTGGATGCTTTGTCATTTCTATTTTTATCTCAAATTTTGTAACAATATAGAAAATTGAGCTAGCTTAATGTGGACATTGGATTCGTGTCATTCTGAGCTCTAAATCAAAAGTTACGGACCATTTAGTGTGGACATGTCAAGTTGAGTGGAAAGTTAAAGTGATCATTCTAAATAGATCATTGGTGCTCATTAAGTAAAGACTTATAAATGAAGTATAAAGCACGGCATCAAGTAGTTTGGATAGATTGAATTACCTGGACGCTTTGTTGTATCTATTTCTGTCTCAAATTTTGTCACACTATAGAAAATTGAACTAGCTTAATGTGGACATTGTATTCGTGTCATTCTGAGCTGTAAATCAAAAGTTAGGGACGATTTAATGCGGACATGTCAAGCGGATCGGCCAGTTAATGTGATAATTCTAAACTGATTATTGCTGCTCATTGAGTAAAGGCTTATAAATGAAGCATAATGCATCACATCACTCAGTTCGCGATAGAGTGGATTACTTGGATGCCTTGTCGTATCTTGTTCTGTCTCAAATTTAGTCACAATACAGAAAATTGAACTAGATTAATGTGGGCAATTGATTCATGTCATTCTGACCTATAAATCAAAAGTTATGGACGATGTAGTGCATACATGTAAAATTGATCGGCAAGTTAAAATGATCATTCTAAATGGATCGTTGGTGCTCATTGAATAAAAGCTTATAAATGAAGAATAATGCACGGCATCACGCAGTTTGGGATGGACTAGATTACTTGTCCACATGGTCGTATCTATTTCAGTCTCAAATTTTGTTGCAATATAGAAAATTGAAGTAGCTTAATGTGGGCAATTTATTCGTGTCAATCTGACCTATAAATCAAAAGTTATGGACGATATAGTGCAAAAATGTTAAGTTGATCGGCAAGTTAAAATGATCATTCTACTATGATCATTGGTGCTCATTGAGCAAAAGCTTTTAAATGAAGAATAATGCACGACATCATGCAGTTTGCGATGGACTGGATTACTTGGTGCTTTGTCATATCTATTTCTATCTCAAATTTTGTCATAATATAGAAAATTGAGCTAGCTCAAAGTGGGCATTGGTTTCGTTTTATTCTAAGCTCTAAATCAAAAGTTACAGATGATTTAGTGCGTACCTGTCAAGTTGATCGGCTGGTTAAAGTGATCATTCAAAACTGATCATTGGTGCTCATTGAGTGAAGGCTTATAAGTGAAGCATAATGAATGGCATCACACAATTATGGATAGATTGGATTACTTGGACGCTTTGTCATATCTATTTCTGTATCAAATTTTGTTACACTATAGAAAATAGAGCTAGATTAACGTGGGTATTGGATTCGTATTTTCTGAGCTCTAAATCAAAAGTTACGGATGATTTAGTGCGGGCTGTCAAGTTGATTGGCGAGTTAAAATGATCATTCTAAACTGATCATTGGTGCTCATTAAGTAAAGGCTTATAAATGAGGCATAAAGCATGGAATCACGTAGTTTGTGATTGATTGGATTATTTGGATGCATTGTCGTATCTAGTTCAATCTCAGATTTTGTCATAATATAGAAAATTGAACTAGATTAATGTGGCCAATTTATTCGTGTCATTCTAACATAAAAATCAAAAGTTATGGACGATATAATGCATACATGTCAAGTTGATCGGGATGTTAAAATGATCATTCTAAACTAATCGTTAGAGCTCATTGAGTAAAAGCTTATCAATGAAGAATAATGCACGGCATCATGCAGTTTGAGATGCACTGGATTACCTGGATGCTTTTTCATATCTATTTCAGTGTCAAATTTTGTCACAATATAGAAAATTGAGCTAGCTTAAAGTGGGCATTGGATTCTTGTCATTTTGAGCTCTAAATAAAAAGTTACGGACGATTTAGTGCGTACATGTCAAGTTGATAGGGTCTTTAATGTGATCATTAAAAACTGATCATTGCTGCTCATTGAGTAAAGGCTTATAAATGGAGCATAATGCATGTCATCATGCAGTTATGGATAGATTTGATAACTTGACTGCTTTGTCATATCTATTTTTGCCTCAGATTTTGTTACATTAAAGAAAATTGAGCTAGTTTAATGTGGGTATGGATTCGTATTTTCTGGGCTCTAAATCGAAAGTTACGGACGATTTAGTGCGGGCATGTCAAGTTGATCGGCGAGTTAAAATGATCATTCTAAACTGATCATTGCGGCTCATTAAGTAAAGGCTTGTAAATGAGGCATAAAGCATGGCATCACACAGTTTGGGATAGATTGGATTACTTGGATGCATTGTCGTATCTAGTTCTGTTTCAAATTTTGACACAATATAGAAAATTGAACTAGCTTAATGTTGCATTGGATTCGTGTCATTCTAAGCTCAAAAAAAAATTATGGACTATTTACTGCAAACATGTCAAGTTGATCGGCCACTTAAAATGATCATTATAAACTGATCATTGGTGCTCATTGAGTAAAGGCTTATAAATGAAGCATAAAGCATGGCATAAAGTAGTTTGGATAGATTGGATGACTTGGACGCTTTGTCGTCTCTTATTTTGTAACAAATTTTGTCAAAACATAGAAAATAGAGCTAGCTTAACGTGGGCATTGGATTTGTGTCATTTTGAGCTCTAAATCAAAAGTTACAGACATGTCAAGTTGATCTGCCAGTTAAAATAATCATTCTAATCTGATCATTGGTGTTCATTGAGTAAAGGCTTATCAATGAAGAATAATGCATGGCATCACACAGTTTGGGATGGAGTGGATTACTTGTATGGTTTATTGTATCTATTTATGTCTCAAATTTTGTCACAATATAGAAAATTGAGCTAGCTTGACGTGGGCATTGGATTCTTGTCATTCCGAGATCTAAATCAAAAGTTACAAACGATTAAATGCGGATATGTCAAGTTGATCGGACAGCTAAAGTGATCAATCAAAACTGATCATTGGTGCTCATTGAGTAAAGGCTTATAAATAACGTATAATTCATGGCATCATGTAGTTTGGGATAGATTGGATTACTTGGATGCTTTGTAGTTGCTAGTTCTGTTTCAAATTTTGTCACAATATATAAAATTGAACTAGATTGACGTGAGCATTGGATTTTTGTCATTTTGAGTTCTAAATCAAAACTTACAGACGATTTAGTGCGGACATGTCAAGTTGATCGGCTAGTTAAAGTGATCTATCTAAACTGATCATTGGTGCTCATTGAGTAAAAGATTATAAATGGAGAATAATGCATGGCATCACGCAAGTTGGGATAGATTGGATTACTTGGACGTTTTGTCGTATCTTATCCTGTCTCAAATATTGTCACAATATAGAAAATTTAACTAGCATAATGTGGGCAATTGATTCGTGTCATTCTGAGCTATAAATCTAAAGTTATGGACGATACTACAGACATGTCAAATTGATCGACAAGTTAAAATGATCATTCTAAACTGATCGCTTGTGCTTATTGTGTAAAAGCTTATAAATGAAGGATAATGCATGGCATCACACGGTTCGGGATGGGATGGATTACTTGGACGCTTCGTCGTATCTATTTGTGTCTCAAATTTTGTCTTAATATAGAAAATTGAACTAGATTAAATTGGGCATTGGATTCGTGGCATTTTGAGCTCTAAATTAAAAGTTACGGACGATTTAGTGCCGACATGTCAAGTTGATCGGTCAGTTAAAGTGATCATTCTAAACTGATTATTGGTGCTCATTGAGTAAATGCTTATAAATGAAGCATAATGCATGGCGTCACATAGTTTGGGTTATATAGGATTACTTGGACGCTTTGTTGTATCTAGTTCTATTTCAAATTTTGACACAATATAGAAAATTGAACTAGCTTAATGTGGCATTGGATTCGTGTCATTCTAAGCTCAAATAAAAAATTATGGACTATTTACTGCAAACATGTCAAGTTGATCGGCCACTTAAAATGATCATTATAAACTGATCATTGGTGCTCATTGAGTAAAGGCTTATAAATGAAGCATAAAGCATGGCATAAAGTAGTTTGGATAGATTTGATGACTTGGACGATTTGTCGTCTCTTATTTTGTAACAAATTTTGTCAAAACATAGAAAATAGTGCTAGCTTAACGTGGGCATTGGATTTGTGTCCTTTTGAGCTCTAAATCAAAAGTTACAGACATGTCAAGTTGATCTGCCAGTTAAAATAATCATTCTAAACTGATCATTGGTGTTCATTGAGTAAAGGCTTATCAATGAAGAATAATGCATGGCATCACACAGTTTGGGATGGAGTGGATTACTTGTACGGTTTATTGTATCTATTTATGTCTCAAATTTTGTCACAATATTGAAAATTGAGCTAGCTTGACGTGGGCATTGGATTCTTGTCATTCCGAGATCTAAATCAAAAGTTACAAACGATTAAATGCGGATATGTCAAGTTGATCGGGCAGCTAAAGTGATCAATCAAAACTGATCATTGGTGCTCATTGAGTAAAGGCTTATAAATAACGTATAATTCATGGCATCATGTAGTTTGGGATAGATTGGATTACTTGGATGCTTTGTAGTTTCTAGTTCTGTTTCAAATTTTGTCACAATATATAAAATTGAACTAGATTGACGTGAGCATTGGATTTTTGTCATTTTGAGTTCTAAATCAAAACTTACAGACGATTTAGTGCGGACATGTCAAGTTGATCGGCTAGTTAAAGTGATCTATCTAAACTGATCATTGGTGCTCATTGAGTAAAAGATTATAAATGGAGAATAATGCATGGCATCACGCAGGTTGGGATAGATTGGATTACTTGGACGTTTTGTCGTATCTTATCCTGTCTCAAATATTGTCACAATATAGAAAATTTAACTAGCATAATGTGGGCAATTGATTCGTGTCATTCTGAGCTATAAATCTAAAGTTGTGGACGATACTGCAGACATGTCAAATTGATCGACTAGTTAAAATGATCATTCTAAACTGATCGCTTGTGCTTATTGTGTAAAAGCTTATAAATGAAGGATAATGCATGGCATCACACGGTTCGGGATGGTATGGATTACTTGGACGCTTCGTCGTATCTATTTGTGTCTCAAATTTTGTCTTAATATATAAAGGCTTATAAATGAAGCATAAATCATGGCATCACGCAGTTTGGGATAGGTTGGATTACTTGAACGCTTTGACATATCTAGTTGTGTCTCAAATTTTATAATAATATAGAAAATTGAACTGCTTAATGTGGGCATTAGATTCATGTCATTATGAGCTATAAATCAAAATTTATGGACAACTTAGTGCACACATGTCAAGTTGATCGGCCAGTTAAAATGATCATTCTAAATTGATCATTGGTGCTCATTGAGTAAAAGCTTCTAAATGAAAAATAATGCATGACATCACACAATTAGGGATGGATTGGATTACATGGACGCTTTGTCAAATGTATTTCTATTTCAATTTTTTTCAAAATATAGAAATATGAACTAGCTTGACGTGAGCATTGGATTTGTGTCATTCTGAGCTCTAAATCAAAAGTTATGGACGATTTAGTGCAGACATGTCAAGTTTATTGGCTAGTTAAAGTGATCATTCTACAGACATGTCAAGTTTATCGGCTAGTTAAAGTCATCATTCTAAACTGATCATTGGTGCTCATTGAGTAAAGGCTTTTAACTGAACCACAATGCATGGCATCACGCAGTTTGGGATAGATTGGATTACTTGGATGCTTTCTCGTATCTTGTTCTGTCTCAAATTTTATCACAATATAGAAAATTGAACTACCATAATGTGGGCAATTGATTCGTGTCATTCTGAGCTATAAATCAAAAGTTATGGACGATATAGTGCAGACATGTCAAGTTGATAGGCCAGTTAAAATGATCATTCTAAACTAATCGTTGGTGCTTATTGAGAAAAAATTTATAAATAAAAAATAATGCATGACATCACTCTGTTTGGGATGGATTGAATTACTTGGATGCTTTGACATACCTATTTCTATCTCAAATTTTGTCACAATATAGAAAATTGAGCTAGCTTAAAATGGGAATTAGATTCGTGTCATTCTAAGCTATAAATCAAAAGTTACGAACGATTTACTGCGGACATGTCAAGTTGATCGGGTAGTTAAGGTCATCATTCTAAAATGATCATTGGTGCTCATTGAGTAAAGGCTAATAAATGAAGCATAATGCATAGTATCACACAGTTTTCGATAGATTGGATTACTTGGATGCTTTTCGTATCTAGTTTTGTTTCAAGTTTTGTCACAATGTAGAAAATTGAATTTTCTTAATGTGGGCATTGGATTCGTGTAATTCTCAGAAATAAATCAAAAAGTTATGGATGATTTAGTGCAAAAATGTCAAGCTGATCGATCTGTTAAAATGGTCATTCTAAACTGATCGTTGGTTCTCATTGTGTAAATACTTAGAAATGAACCATAATGAATGGCATCACACATTTTTGGATAGATTAGATTACTTGCACGCTTTGTCGTATCTATTTATGTATCAAATTTGGTTACAATATAGAAAATTTAGGTAGCTTAACGTGGGTATTGGATTCGTGTCATTCTAAGCTTTAAATCAAAAGTTACGCACGATTTAGTTTGGACATTTCAAATTGAGTGGCCAGTTAAAGTGATCATTCTAAACAAATAATTGGTGCTCATTAAATAAATGCTTATAAATGAAACATAAAGCATGGCATCAAGTAGTTTGGATTGATTGGATTACTTGGATGCTTTTCTATCTCTATTTTGTCTTCAATTTTGTCAAAATATAGAAAATTGAGCTAGCTTAATACGGGTATTGGTTTCGTTTCATTCAGAGCTCTAAATCAAAAGTTACGAATGATTTAGTGTGGACATGTCAAGTTGAGTGGCTAGTTAAAGTGATTATTCTAAACAGGTAATTGGTGCTCATTAAGTAAATGCTTATAAATAGCATAAAGCATGGCATCAAGTAGTTTGGATAGATTGGATTACTTGGACTCTTTGTCGTCTCTACTTTTGTCTCAAGTTTTGTCAAAATATAGAAAATTGAGCTAGTTTAACGTGGGCATTTGATTCGTGTCAATCATAAGTTACGGACTATTTTGTGTGGACATGTTAAATTGATCGGTCAGTTAATATGATTATTCTAAACTGATCATTGGTGCTCATTGAGTAAAGGCTTATAAATGAAGCATAATGCATGGCACCACGCAGTTTAGGATAGATTGGATTACTTGAATGTTTGTCATATCTAGTTCTGTCTTAGATTTTTTCAAAATATAAAAAATTGAGCTAGCTTAACGTAGGCATTGGATTCGTGTCATTCTGAACTCTAAGTCAAAAGTTACGGAATATTTAGAGTGGATAGTTCAAGTTTAGTAAATACTTATAAATGAACCATAATGAATGGCATCACACATTTTTGGATAGATTGGATTATTTGAACGCTTTGTAGTATCTATTTATGACTCAAATTTTGCTATAATATAGAAAATTGAGATAGCTTAACGTGGGCATTGGATTCATGTCATTCTGAGCTTTAAATCAAAAGTTACACAAGATTTAGTTTTGACATGTCAAATTGAGTTGACAGTTAATGTGATCATTCTAAACAGATCATTGGTGCTCATTAAGTAAAGGCTTATAAATGAAGCATAAAGCATGACATCAAATAGTTTGGATAGATTGGATTACTTGGACGCTTTGTCATCTCTATTTTTTATTCAATTTTTTCACAATTTAAAAAACTGAACAAGCTTAATGTGGGCATTGGATTCGTGTCATTCTGAGCTCTAAATTATAGATTACGTACAATTTAGTGTGTACATGTCAAGTTGAGTGGCCATTTAAAGTGATCATTCTAAACAGATCATTGGTGCTCATTAAGTAAACGCTTATAATAAAGCATAATTCATGGCATATAGATTGGATTACTTGGACACTTTGTGGTCTCTATTTATGTCTCAGATTTTGTCAAAATATTGAAAATTGAGCTAGCTTAACGTGTGCATTGGATTCATGTCATTCTGATCTCTAAGTCAAAAGTTACGGAAGATTTAGAGTAGATAGTTCAAGTTTAGTAAATACTTATAAATGAACCATAATGAATGGCATCACATATTTTTGGATAGATTGGATTACTTGAACGCTTTGTCGTATCTATTTATGTCTCAAATTTAGTTATAATATAGAAAACTGAGATAGCTTAACGTGGGCATTGGATTCATGTAATTCTGAGTTTTAAATCAAAAGTTACACATGATTTAGTTTGGACATGTCAAATTGAGTTGCCAGTTAAAGTGATCATTCTAAACAGATCATTGGTGCTCATTAAGTAAAGGCTTATAAATGAAGCATAAAGCATGGCATCAAGTAGTTTGGATAGATTTGATTACTTGAACGCTTTGTCAACTCTATTTTTTCTTCAATTTTTTCATAATATAAAAAACTGAACTAGCTTAATGTGAGCATTGGATTAGTGTCATTCAGAGCTCTAAATTATAAGCTACGTACGATTTAGTGTGTACATGTCAAGTTGAGTGGCCATTTAAAGTGATCATTCTAAACAGATTATTGGTGCTATTAAGTAAACGCTTATAATAAAGCGTAATTCATGTCATATAGATTGGATTACTTGGACACTTTGTCGTCTCTATTATGTCTCAGATTTTGTCAAAATATTGAAAATTGAGCTAGCTTAACGTGTGCATTGCATTCATGTCATTCTCATCTCTAAGTCAAAAGTTACATACGATTTAGAGTGGAAAGTTCAACTTGATCGGTCAGTTAATATGATTATTCTAAACTGATCATTAGTGCTCATTGACTAAAGGCTTCTAGTTGAAGCATAATGAATGGCATCACGCAGTTTGGGATCGATTGGATTACTGGGACGTTTTATCGAGCTAGTTTTGTCTCAAATTTTGTAACAATATAGAAAATCGAACTAGCTTCATGAGGTTATTGGATTCGTGTCATTCTGAGCTCTAAATCAAAAGTTGCGGACGATTTTGTGCGGACATGTCAAGTTGATCGGCCATTTAAAATGATCATTCTAAACTGATCATCAGTGATCGTTGAGTAAAAGCATATAAATGAAGAATAATGCATGGCATCATGCCGTTTGGGATGGACTAGATTACTTGAATGCTTTGTCGAATCTATTTGTGTCTCAAGTTTTTCCACAATATAGAAAATTGAGGTAGCATAACGTGGTCATTGGATTCGTGTCATTCTAAGCTCTAAATCAAAAGTTACGAATGATTTAGTTCGGACATGTCAAGTTGATCGGCCATTTGAATTGATCATTCTATACTGATCATTGGTGTTCATTGAGTAAAGGCTTATAAATGAAGAATAATACATGGCATCACGCAGTTTGGGATGGACTCGATCACTTGGACAGTTTGTTGTATCTAATTATATCTCAAATTTTGTCACAATATAGAAAATTGAGCTAGCTTGACGTGGGCATTGGATTCTTGTCATTCCGAGATCTAAATCAAAAGTTAGAAATGATTTAATGCGTATATGTCAAGTTGATCGGCCAGCAAAAGTGATCAATCAAAATAGATCATTGGTGCTCATTGAGTAAAGGCTTATGAATAACGTAAAATGCATGGCATCACATAGTTTGGGATTGATTGGATTACTTGGATGCTTTGTAGTATCTCATTCTGTTTCAAATTTTGTCACAATATATAAAATTGAACTAGATTGACGTGAGCATTGGATTTTTGTCATTTTGAGTTCTAAATCAAAACTTACGGACGATTTAGTGCGGAGTTGTCAAGTTGATCAGCTAGTTAAAGCGATATATCTAAACTGATCATTGGTGCTCATTGAGTAAAGGATTATAAATGGAGAATAATGCATGGCATCACGCAGTTTGGGATAGATTGGATTACTTGGACGTTTTGTCATATCTTGACCTATCTCAAATATTTTCACAATATGGAAAATTGAACTAGCATAATGTGGGCAATTGATTCGTGTCATTCTGAGATATAAATCAAAAGTTATGGACGATATTCTACAGATATGTCAAATTAGTTGAACAGTTAAAATGATCATTCTAAACTGATCGCCTGTGCTTATTGAGTAAAAGCTTATAAATGAAAAATAATGCATGGCATCACGCGGTTTGGGATGGACTGGATTACTTGGACGCTTTGTCGTATCTATTTCTGTCTCAAAATTTGTCACAATATAGGAAATTGAGCTAGATAAAAGTGGGCATTGGATTTGTGTCATTTTAAGCTGTAAATCAAAAGTTATGGACGATTTAGTACGGAAATGTCAAGTTGATCGTCCAGTTAAAGTGATCATTCTAAACTGATTATTGGTGCTCATTGAGTAAATTCTTATAAATGAAGCATAATTTATGGCATCACATAGTTTGGGATATATTGCATTAATTGGACACTTTGCGATATCTAGTTCTGTTTAATATTTTGTCACAATTTATAAAGTTGAACTACATTAATGTGGGCATTGGATTCGAATCATTTTGAGCTATAAATCAAAATTTATGGACGATTTAGTGCAGACATGACAAGTTGATCGGCCAGTTAAAATGATCATTCTAAACTGATCATTGGTGCTCACTGAGCAAAAAAAATATAAATGAAAAATAATGCATGACAACACCCAGTTGGGATGGATTGCATTACTTGGACATTTTGTCGTGTCTATTTCGGTCTCAAGTTTTGTCCCAATATAGAAAATTAAGCAAGCTTAACGTGGTCATTGGATTCGTGTCATTCTGAGCTCTAAATCAACAGTTACGAACGATTTAGTGCGGACATGTCAAGTTGAACGGCCATTTAAAGGGATCATTCTAAACTGATCATTGGTACTCATTAAGTAAAGGCTTATAAATGAAGCATAAAGAATGGCATCACGCAGTTTGGTATAGATTGGATTACTTGGACGCTTTATCGTCTCTACTTCTATCACAAATTTTGTCCAAATATAGAAAATTTATCTATCTTAACGTGGGCATTGGATTCGTGTCATTCTGAGCACAAAATCAAAAGTTACGAACGAATTAGTGCGGACATGTCAAGTTGTTCGGCCAATTAATATGATTATTCTAATCTAATCATTGGTTCTCATTGAGTAAAGGCTTATAAATGAATCATAATCCATGGCATCACACAGTTTTGGATAGGTTGGATTACTAGGAAATTTTGTCATATCTATTTCGGTCAAAATTTTGTTACAATATAGAAAATTGAGCTAGCTTAACATGGGCATTGGTTTCCTGTCATTCTGAGCTCAAAATCAAATGTTAATGACGAAGTGCGGACATGTCAAGTTGATCGGCAAGTTAAACTGATCATTCTAAACTGATCATTGGTGCTCATTGAATAAATGCTTTCAAATGAAGCATAATGCATGGCATCCCACAGTTTGGGTTATATTGGATTACTTGGATGCTTTGTCATTTCTAGTTTTGTTTCAAATTTATTACAATATAGAAAATTGAACAAGCTTAATGTGGTCATTGGATACGTATCATTGTGAGCTCTAAATCAAAAGTTACAGACAATTTAGTGCGGACATGTCAAGTGATCGGCCAGTTAAGTGCTTATTCTAAACTGATCATTGGTGCTCATTAAGTAAAGGCTTATAAATGAAGCATAATGCATGATATCACGCAGTTTGGGTTATATTGGATTACTTGGGAGCTTTGTCATATCTAGTTTTTTTTTTAAATTTTGTCACAACATAGAAAATTGAACTAGCTTAATGTGGGCATTGGATTCGTGTCATTATGAGTTAAAAATCAAAAGTTATGGACAATTTAGTGCATACATGTCATGTTGATCGGTCAGTTAAAATGATCATTTTAAACTGATTATTGGTGCTCATTGATAAAAAGCTTATAAATGAAGAATAATGCATGGCATCACACAGTATGGATGGACTGGATTACTTGGACCCTTTATCGTATCTATTTTTGTCTCAAATTTGTCACAATATAGAAAATTGAGCTAGCTTAGCTTGGGCATTGGATTCGTGTCATTCGGAGCTCTAAATCAAAAGTCACGGATGATTTAGTGCAAACATGTCAAGTTGATCGGCTAGTTAAAGTGATCATTCTAAACTTATCATTGGTGGTCATTGAGTTAACACTTATAAATGAAGCATATTGCATGGCATCATGCAGTTTGGGTTATATTGGATTACTTGGGAGTTTTTCGTATCTAGTTTTGTTTCAAATTTTGTCACAATATAGAAAATTGAACTAGCTTAATGTGAGCATTGAATTTGTATCATTCTGAGCTCTAAATCAAAACTTACGAACGATTTAGTGCGGACATGTCAAGTTGCTCGGCCATTTAAAGGGATCATGCTAAACTGGTCATTGGTACTCATTAAGTAAAGGCTTATAAATGAAGCATAAAGAATGGCATCACGCAGTTTGGGATAGATTGGATTACTTGGACGCTTTATAGTCTCTACTTCTGTCACAAATTTTGTCCAAATATAGAAAATTTATCTAGCTTAACGTTGGCATTGGATTCGTGTCATTCTAAGCACAAAATCCAAAGTTACGGACGGTTTAGTGTGGACATGTCAAGTTGTTCGTCCAATTAATATGATTATTCTAAACAAATCATTGGTTCTCATTGAGTAAAGGGTTTTAAATGAATCATAATCTATGGCATCACACAGTTTTGGATAGGTTGGATTACTAGGACATTTTGTCATATCTATTTCGGTCAAAATTTTGTTACAATATAGAAAATTGAGCTAGCTTAACATGGGCATTGGTTTCCTGTCATTCTGAGCTCAAAATCAAATGTTAATGACGAAGTGCGGACATGTCAAGTTGATCGGCAAGTTAAACTGATCATTCTAAACTGATCATTGGTGCTCATTGAATAAATGCTTTCAAATGAAGCATAATGCATGGCATCCCACAGTTTGGGTTATATTGGATTGGAAGCTTTTGTCGTTTCTAGTTTTGTTTCAAATTTATTACAATATAGAAAATTGAACAAGCTTAATGTGGTCATTGGATACGTATCATTGTGAGCTCTAAATCAAAAGTTACAGACAATTTAGTGCGGACATGTCAAGTGATCGGCCAGTTAAGTGCTTATTCTAAACTGATCATTGGTGCTCATTAAGTAAAGGCTTATAAATGAAGCATAATGCATGATATCACGCAGTTTGGGTTATATTGGATTACTTGGGAGCTTTGTCATATCTAGTTTTTTTTTTAAATTTTGTCACAACATAGAAAATTGAACTAGCTTAATGTGGGCATTGGATTCGTGTCATTATGAGTTAAAAATCAAAAGTTATGGACAATTTAGTGCATACATGTCATGTTGATCGGTCAGTTAAAATGATCATTTTAAACTGATTATTGGTGCTCATTGATAAAAAGCTTATAAATGAAGAATAATGCATGGCATCACACAGTATGGATGGACTGGATTACTTGGACCCTTTATCGTATCTATTTTTGTCTCAAATTTGTCACAATATAGAAAATTGAGCTAGCTTAGCTTGGGCATTGGATTCGTGTCATTCGGAGCTCTAAATCAAAAGTCACGGATGATTTAGTGCAAACATGTCAAGTTGATCGGCTAGTTAAAGTGATCATTCTAAACTTATCATTGGTGGTCATTGAGTTAACACTTATAAATGAAGCATATTGCATGGCATCATGCAGTTTGGGTTATATTGGATTACTTGGGAGTTTTTCGTATCTAGTTTTGTTTCAAATTTTGTCACAATATAGAAAATTGAACTAGCTTAATGTGAGCATTGAATTTGTATCATTCTGAGCTCTAAATCAAAACTTACGAACGATTTAGTGCGGACATGTCAAGTTGCTCGGCCATTTAAAGGGATCATGCTAAACTGGTCATTGGTACTCATTAAGTAAAGGCTTATAAATGAAGCATAAAGAATGGCATCACGCAGTTTGGGATAGATTGGATTACTTGGACGCTTTATCGTCTCTACTTCTGTCACAAATTTTGTCCAAATATAGAAAATTTATCTAGCTTAACGTTGGCATTGGATTCGTGTCATTCTAAGCACAAAATCCAAAGTTACGGACGGTTTAGTGTGGACATGTCAAGTTGTTCGTCCAGTTAATATGATTATTCTAAACAAATCATTGGTTCTCATTGAGTAAAGGGTTTTAAATGAATCATAATCTATGGCATCACACAGTTTTGGATAGGTTGGATTACTAGGACATTTTGTCATATCTATTTCGGTCAAAATTTTGTTACAATATAGAAAATTGAGCTAGCTTAACATGGGCATTGGTTTCCTGTCATTCTGAGCTCAAAATCAAATGTTAATGACGAAGTGCGGACATGTCAAGTTGATCGGCAAGTTAAACTGATCATTCTAAACTGATCATTGGTGCTCATTGAATAAATGCTTTCAAATGAAGCATAATGCATGGCATCCCACAGTTTGGGTTATATTGGATTGGAAGCTTTTGTCGTTTCTAGTTTTGTTTCAAATTTATTACAATATAGAAAATTGAACAAGCTTAATGTGGTCATTGGATACGTATCATTGTGAGCTCTAAATCAAAAGTTACAGACAATTTAGTGCGGACATGTCAAGTGATCGGCCAGTTAAGTGCTTATTCTAAACTGATCATTGGTGCTCATTAAGTAAAGGCTTATAAATGAAGCATAATGCATGATATCACGCAGTTTGGGTTATATTGGATTACTTGGGAGCTTTGTCATATCTAGTTTTTTTTTTAAAATTTTGTCACAACATAGAAAATTGAACTAGCTTAATGTGGGCATTGGATTCGTGTCATTATGAGTTAAAAATCAAAAGTTATGGACAATTTAGTGCATACATGTCATGTTGATCGGTCAGTTAAAATGATCATTTTAAACTGATTATTGGTGCTCATTGATAAAAAGCTTATAAATGAAGAATAATGCATGGCATCACACAGTATGGATGGACTGGATTACTTGGACCCTTTATCGTATCTATTTTTGTCTCAAATTTGTCACAATATAGAAAATTGAGCTAGCTTAGCTTGGGCATTGGATTCGTGTCATTCGGAGCTCTAAATCAAAAGTCACGGATGATTTAGTGCAAACATGTCAAGTTGATCGGCTAGTTAAAGTGATCATTCTAAACTTATCATTGGTGGTCATTGAGTTAACACTTATAAATGAAGCATATTGCATGGCATCATGCAGTTTGGGTTATATTGGATTACTTGGGAGTTTTTCGTATCTAGTTTTGTTTCAAATTTTGTCACAATATAGAAAATGGAACTAGCTTAATGTGAGCATTGAATTTGTATCATTCTGAGCTCTAAATCAAAACTTACGAACGATTTAGTGCGGACATGTCAAGTTGCTCGGCCATTTAAAGGGATCATGCTAAACTGGTCATTGGTACTCATTAAGTAAAGGCTTATAAATGAAGCATAAAGAATGGCATCACGCAGTTTGGGATAGATTGGATTACTTGGACGCTTTATCGTCTCTACTTCTGTCACAAATTTTGTCCAAATATAGAAAATTTATCTAGCTTAACGTTGGCATTGGATTCGTGTCATTCTAAGCACAAAATCCAAAGTTACGGACGGTTTAGTGTGGACATGTCAAGTTGTTCGTCCAGTTAATATGATTATTCTAAACAAATCATTGGTTCTCATTGAGTAAAGGGTTTTAAATGAATCATAATCTATGGCATCACACAGTTTTGGATAGGTTGGATTACTAGGACATTTTGTCATATCTATTTCGGTCAAAATTTTGTTACAATATAGAAAATTGAGCTAGCTTAACATGGGCATTGGTTTCCTGTCATTCTGAGCTCAAAATCAAATGTTAATGACGAAGTGCGGACATGTCAAGTTGATCGGCAAGTTAAACTGATCATTCTAAACTGATCATTGGTGCTCATTGAATAAATGCTTTCAAATGAAGCATAATGCATGGCATCCCACAGTTTGGGTTATATTGGATTACTTGGATGCTTTGTCATTTCTAGTTTTGTTTCAAATTTATTACAATATAGAAAATTGAACAAGCTTAATGTGGTCATTGGATACGTATCATTGTGAGCTCTAAATCAAAAGTTACAGACAATTTAGTGCGGACATGTCAAGTGATCGGCCAGTTAAGTAATTATTCTAAACTGATCATTGGTGCTCATTAAGTAAATGCTTATAAATGAAGCATAATGCATGATATCATGCAGTTTGGGTTATATTGGATTACTTGGGAGCTTTGTCATATCTAGTTTTTTTTAAAACTTTTGTCACAACGTAGAAAAAAATTGAACTAGCTTAATGTGAGCATTGGATTCGTGTCATTATGAGTTAAAAATCAAAAGTTATGGACAATTTAGTGCATACATGTCATGTTGATCGGCCAGTTAAAATGATCATTTTAAATTGATCATTGGTGCTCATTGATAAAAAGCTTATAAATAAAGAATAATGCATGGCATCACACAGTATGGATGGACTGGATTACTTGGACCCTTTATCGTATCTATTTTTGTCTCAAATTTGTCACAATATAGAAAATTGAGCTAGCTTAGCTTGGGCATTGGATTCATGTCATTCGGAGCTCTAAATCAAAAGTCACGGATGATTTAGTGCAAACATGTCAAGTTGATCGGCTAGTTAAAGTGATCGTTCTAAACTTATCATTGGTGGTCATTGAGTAAACACTTATAAATGAAGCATATTGCATGGCATCATGCAGTTTGGGTTATATTGGATTACTTGGGAGTTTTTCGTATCTAGTTTTGTTTCAAATTTTGTCACAATATAGAAAATTGAACTAGCTTAATGTGAGCATTGAATTTGTGTCATTCTGAGCTCTAAATCAAAACTTACGAACGATTTAGTGCGGACATGTCAAGTTGCTCGGCCATTTAAAGGGATCATGCTAAACTGGTCATTGGTACTCATTAAGTAAAGGCTTATAAATGAAGCATAAAGAATGGCATCACACAGTTTGGGATAGATTGGATTACTTGGACGCTTTATCGTCTCTACTTCTGTCACAAATTTTGTCCAAATATAGAAAATTTATCTAGCTTAACGTTGGCATTGGATTCGTGTCATTCTAAGCACAAAATCAAAAGTTACAGACGGTTTAGTGTGGACATGTCAAGTTGTTCGTCCAATTAATATGATTATTCTAAACAAATCATTGGTTCTCATTGAGTAAAGGGTTTTAAATGAATCATAATCTATGGCATCACATAGTTTTGGATAGGTTGGATTACTAGGACATTTTGTCATATCTATTTCGGTCAAAATTTTGTTACAATATAGAAAATTGAGCTAGCTTAACATGGGCATTGGATTCGTGTCATTTTGAGTTCAAAATCAAATATTAATGACGAAGTGCGGACATGTCAAGTTGATCGGCTAGTTAAAGTGATCAGTCTAAACTGATCATTGGTGCTCATTGAATAAAGGCTTTCAAATGAAGCATAATGCATGGCATCCCACAGTTTGGGTTATATTGGATTACTTGGAAGCTTTGTTGTATCTAATTTTGTTTCAAATTTATTACAATATAGAAAATTGAACTAGCTTAATGTGGTCATTGGATACGTGTCATTGTGAGATCTAAATCAAAAGTTACAGACGATTTAGTACGGACATGACAAGTGATCGGCCACTTAAGTGATCATTCTAAACTGATCATTGGTGCTCATTAAGTAAAGGCTTATAAATGAAGCATATTGCATGACATCACGCAGTTTGGGTTATATTGGATTACTTGGGAGCTTTGTCGTATCTAGTTTTGTTTCAAATTTTGTCACAACATAGTAAATTGAACTAGCTTAATGTGGGCATTGGATTCGTGTCATTATGAGCTATAATTCAAAAGTTATGGATAATTTAGTGCATACATGTCATGTTGATCGACCACTCTATGATCATTTTAAACTGATCAGTGGTGCTCATTGATAAAAAGCTTATAAATGAAGAATAATGCATGGCATCACGCAGTTTGGATGGACTGGATTACTTGGACGCTTTATTGTATCTATTTTTGTCTCAAATTTTGTCACAATATAGAAAATTGAGCTAGCTTAACTTGGGCATTGGATTCCTGTCATTCGGAGCTCTAAATCAAAAGTCACGGATGATTTAGTGCAAACATGTCAAGTGGATCGGCTAGTTAAAGTGATCATTCTAAACTTATCATTGGTGCTCATTGAGTAAAGGCCTTATAAATGAAGCATAATGCATGGCATCATGCAGTTTGGGTTATATTGGATTACTTAGGAGTTTGTCGTATCTAGTTTTGTTCCAAATTTTGTCACAATATAGAAAATTGAACTAGCTTAATGTGGGTATTGAATTTGTGTCATTCTAAGCTATAAATCAAAAGTTATGGACGATTTAGTGCATACATGTCAAGTTGATCGGTCCTTTAAAGTGATCATTCTAAACTGATTATTGGTGCTGATTGACTAAAAGCTTATAAATGAAGAATTCTGCATGGCATCATGTAGTTTGGGATATATTGCATTACTTGGACGCTTTGCCATATCTAGTTTTGTTTAAAATTTTGTCACAATATAGAAAATTAAACTAGATTAATGCACGCATTGGATTCGTATCATTTTGAGCTATAAATCAAAAGTTATGGGCGATTTAGTGCAGACATGACAAGTTGATCGGCCAGTTAAAATGAGCATTCTAAACTGATCATTGGTGCTCACTGAGTAAAAGCTTATAAAGGAAAAATAATGCATGGCAACACCCAGTTCGGATGGATTGGATTACTTGGACGCTTTGTCGTATCTATTTCTGTCTCATATTTTGTCACCATATAGAAAATTGAGCTAGCTTAACGTGGGCATTGAATTCATGTCATTCTAAGCTCTGAATCAAAATTTACAAATGATTTAGTGCGGACATGTCAAGTTGATTGGCCAGTTAAAGTGCTCATTCAAAACTGATCAATGGTGCTCATTGAGTAAAGTCTTATAAATGAACGATAATGCATGACATCACACAGTTTGGGATAGTTTGGTCTCAAACTTTGTCGCAATATAGAAAATTTAATTAGATTAATGTGGGCATTGGATTTGTGTCATTGTGAACTATACATCAAAAGTTATGTCAATTTAATGCAGACATGTCAAGTTGGTCGGCCAGTTAAAATGATCATTCTAAACTGATCATTGGTGCCCATTGAATAAAAGCTTATAAATAAAAAAATGCATGGCATCACGCAGTTTGGGATGGATTCGATTACTTGGACGTTTTTTCGTATCTATTTTTGTCTCAGATTTTGTCACAATATAGAAAATTGAGGTAGATTAACGTAGGCATTGGATTGTGTCCTTCTGAGCTCTAAATCAAAAGTTACGGACGATTTTGTGCGGACATGTCAAGTTGATCGGCCAGTTAAAGTGATCATTCTAAATTGGTCAGAGGTGCTCATTTAGTAAAGGCTTATAAATGAAGCATAATGCATGGCATTACACAGTTCAGGATATATTGGATTACTTGGATGCTTTGTTGTATCTAATTCTGTTTCAAATTTTGTCACAATATAGAAAATTGACCTATCTTAAAGTGGGCATTAGATTCGTGTCATTCTGAGCTCTAAATAAAAAGTTATGGATGATTTAGTGAAGACATGACAAGGTTATCACCCTGTTAAAATGATCATTCTAAACTGAGCATTGGTGCTCATTGAGTAAAAGCTTATAAATGAAAAATAATTCATGGAGTCCTTCTGTTTCAAATTTTGTCACAATATAGAAAATTTAGCTAGCTTAACATGGGCATTGGATTCATGTCATTCTAAGCTCTATATCAAAAGATACGTACAATTTAGTGCAGACATGTGAAGGTTATCGGCCACTTAAGCTAATCATTCTAAACTGATCATTAGTGCTAATTGAGTAAATGCTGATAAATGAAACATAATGCATGGCATTACGCACTTTGAGTTATATTGGATTTCCTGGATGCTTTGTCGTATCTAGTTCTGTTTCAAATTTTGTCACAATATAGAAAATTGAACTAGCTTAATGTGGGCATTGTATTTGTGTCATTCTGAGCTATAAATCAAAAGTTATATACGATTTAGTGCACACATGTCAAGTTGATCGGCCCGTTAAAATGATCATTTTAAGCTGATCATTGGTGCTCATTAAGTAAAAGCTTTTAAATGAAAAATAAAGCATGGTATTACGCAGTTTGGGATAGATGAGATTACTTGGACGCTTTGTCGTCTTTATTTATGTCTCAAATTTTGTCAAAATATAGAAAATTGAGCTAGCTAAATGTCATTCTGAGCTATAAATCAAAAGTTATGGACGATTTAATGCAGACATGACAAGTTTATCGGCCAGTTAAAATGATCATTGTAAACTGATCATTGGTGTTCATCGAGTAAAGGCTTATAAATATAGCATAATGCATGGCATCACACAGTTTTGGTTAGATTGGATTACTTGGACACTTTGTCGTATCTATTATGTCTCAAATTTTGTTAGACTATAGAAATATGAGCTAGCTTAACGTGTACATTGGATTGGTTTGTTTCGGAGCCCTAAATCAAAAGTTACGCACGATTTAGTGCGGACATGTCAAGTTGATTGGCTATTTCAAGTGATTATTCTGAACTGATCATTGGTGCTATAAAGCAGGGTATCAAGCGATTGGATGCTTTGTGATACAAGCCTCGATTCAAGGCTTATATGCGCGTGGGCTGTTTGGAGAAGGCTAGGTGAGAAACTCGACCTTAGACTTCTTGGATAGGGGTTTTTGGGTTGGTATTTGATGGAAGGGTGAAGTGAACCACACGAGAGGTGATGAACCTCGTGATAAATCACAAACTTAGAGCTAGGAGGGCTGGTCTCAACTAGGTTCTAAGCGCACAAGTCTCTTGAGACAATAACTTGTTGAAAGAAAATTCGATCTTTATTAATATCAAAAAGGTTGTCGAACTACAATGCTGGAAGGAGCCTTATTAATATGCTCGAAAGCTTGACCTTCTAGGGTCGACCCAAATAAGAAAAGGAAAACTTACAAAAGTGCACAAAAGGAAAAGATACAAAAGTGTATAATCGAAAAAGGATCTATTCCTAAAATGTTTTTGACTCAATAAAAGTAAATATTCTAGATCCTACCCTGCAAAACAGAAAGAGGCAAATATTCTTATTGAAAACTTACCTTACTTACCTCACGACCAAGAAATGGAAGGTGGCCGTCCTTGTGGCATGCACGCGCCTTGCTCCTAGTCTTCAACTTGGAGTAGGGTTAAATATCTTTGGGCCCTGACCTCTCTTGCCACTAAAGCCCAAGTCTCTGATGTTCCTTGTGTTGTTGAGAAGCCTTTGGACTCTACTTTGCTCTTCTGCCCCATTGTCCTTAGCTGATCTTCCTCTAGGAGCTTGTCGACCCATAAGCTGAATTTGTGGAAGAGTGCCCTTGATCTGCTTCTTGTCATTTCTCCTTGAGGTACCACTGGTGTAGAGACTTCCTCTAGGTGCATGTCCTGGAGCTGGTAGCTCATCTGGTCCGAGTCTTCTTGTGTGGAAGTGGAAATGCGCGTGTACTCGGCTGGATCGGCTGTACCGGCTAGATTGTGCGAGGTACTGGCCGGAATGCCTTCAGGACCGGCCAAGTTGATCCCGGAGTCGGTGGCATCACCAAGGGGACCGGCGGTGTCATCCACGTCACCAACAAGTGTGCCGGAAGCTTCGGCCTCTCCGCCGGCATGCTGACCGATCTGGTCCTATTGGTCGAGGGTCCGGCGGTACTGCTTGGTCCGGCAGACGTGCCAAATGGCCCGGCTGTCTCGGGCAAGTTTCCTGGTCAGCCAGTCTGGTCTCCTGGCTGGATGTACGACCTGATGTCCTCATCATCCCCTCCCTCTTCAGTAGGTTTTGTCCTCAAAACTGGTTCATCTGCATGGAAAGGGGCTAAGTCAGTTATGTTGAACGTGTTGGATACATTAAACTCACCTGGGAGCTCGATCTGGTAGGCGTTGTTGTTGATCCTCTCAAGCACTCTGAATGGTCCATCTCCTTTTGGTGCTAGCTTGGAACTCCTTAGGTTTGGGAACCTCTCCTGCCGTAGGTGTAGCCACACCCAATCGCCTGGTTTAAAGATCACCTCCTTTCTTCCCTTGTCGGCATGAGTCACGTACTGTCTGGTCCTCTTCTCCAAGTTTTCTGCTACCTTCTGGTGTAACTTCCTTATGAACTCTGCCTTGGATGCTCCGTTGACGTTGGTCATCTCAGCTGGTGGCAGTGGCGTTTGCTCCAATGGGATGAGAGGGTTGAAGCTATATACTACTTCAAATGGTGTCTTCTTGGTTGCTGAGTGCTCGACTCGGTTGTAAGCGAACTCTATGAATGGCAGGCACTCAACCCAAGTCTTTAGGTTCTTCCCTAGTGTAGTCATGAGAAGAGTTGATAGTGTCCTGTTGACAACTTCAGTTTGGCCATCGGTTTGAGGATGGCAGGTGGTAGAGAAGAGTAGCTTCGTGCCTAGCTTCCTCCAAAGGGTCCTCCAGAAATGGCTGAGGAACTTGGTGTCCCTGTCTGATACGATGGTCCTTGGCACTCCATGAAGCCGTACTATCTCCCTGAAGAACAGCTTGGCTGTTTGCGTGGCATCATTAACATTGGCACACGGAATGAAATGTGCCATCTTGGAGAATCTGTCCACCACTACAAAGATTGCATCTTTGTGGTTGATCTTGGGCAGACCTAGAACGAAATCCATCGAGATGTCCACCCATGGATGTGTTGGTATGGGCAGTGGGAGATACAACCCGTGAGGTTGCACTCGGGACTTTGCCTTTTTGCAAGTGATGCATCTTGCACAATGAGCTTCTACTGTCCTCTTGATGTGTGGCCAGTAGAAGTGCTCCTTGACCACTGCTAGAGTCTTGTCGACACCAAAGTGGCCCATGAGTCCTCCAACATGAGCTTCTCCGATGATAAGCTCCCTTAATGATCCTTGTGGTATGCACAACCTTCTTTCTCGGAACAAGAATCCCTTATGGATGTAAAACTTGCCATGACTCTCTGTGCCACACTCCTTGTAGCTCTCAGCAAAGACAGGATCATCCTTTTAGAGGTCCTTGATGTGCTCGAATCCTAGGACCTTTGCCTCCATGGTTGATATCAAGGCAAACCTCCTTGATAGTGCATCGGCTACCACATTGTCTTTGCCCTTCTTGTACTTGATGACGTACGGAAGGTCTCTATGAACTCCATCCACCTGGCATGTCTCCTCTTGAGATTGGTTTGCCCTCTGAGGTGTTTGAGAGTCTCATGATCAGTTTGGATCACAAACTCCTTGGACAGCAAGTAATGCTGCCAAGTCTCCAATGCTCGGACAAGGGCATAAAGCTCCTTGTAATAAGTGGGGTAGTTCAGTGAGGCACCACCTAGCTTCTCACTGAAGTATGCCACTGGTCTCCCTCCTTGGGTTAGCACTGCTCCTATGCCTATTCCAGAGGCATCACCCTCCACTTCAAACGTCTTGTTGAAGTCGGGAAGGACTAGCACTGGTGCGTGTGTAAGGCTGTCCTTCAAGGCCTGGAATGCCTTCTCCTGAGCTTCTCCCCAGCTGAATCCCATGTTCTTCTTCACTACTGCCGTCAATGGTGAGGCAATACTGCTGAAGTTGGGAACGAATCTCCTATAGAAGCTGGCCAGTCCGTGGAAGCTCCTTACTTGGCTGATGTTGCCTGGTGTTGGCCATTCTTGTATGGCTCGGATCTTCTCTTCATCAACCTGTAGGCCCTGTAAACTTACAACAAAACCTAAAAAGACAAGTTTATCAGTACAAAAGATGCACTTCTTAAGATTGGCATAAAGCTCTTCTTGTCGAAGGGTTTTAAGTACCATCTCAAGATGTGTGAGGTGTTCCCGTAGGCACTTACTATAAACTAGTATATCATCAAAGTAAACTACCACAGACTTACTGATGTATGCCCTAAGAACTTGGTTCATAAGGCGCATGAAGGTGCTTGGGGCATTAGTCAAGCCGAATGGCATGACTGTCCACTCGTAGAGCCCTTGCTTTGTCTTGAAAGCAGTCTTCCATTCATCACCTTCCTTCATCCTGACCTGGTGATATCCACTCTTGAGGTCTATCTTGGAGAAGACCGTGGCTCCACTCAGCTCATCTAGCATGTCATCCAGCCGTGGTATTGGATGCCAGTACTTGACAGTGATGCTGTTGATTGCTCGGGAGCCCACGCACATGCGCCAAGTCCCATCCTTCTTGGGCACTAGTCGCACTGGTACGGCACATGGACTGAGGCTCTCTCGAACATATCCTTTCTCCAAGAGCTGCTTGACTTGCTTTTCAAGCTCCTTGGACTCCTCTGGACTCATCTGGTAGGCTGGCCGGTTGGGCAGGGCTGCTCCGGGCACTTGATCGATCTGGTGTTCTATGCCACGTAAAGGAGACAAGCCTGCTGGTATCTCCTCTGGAAACACATCCTGGAACTTATTCAGGAGAGTTGCTACTTCAGGAGGTAGCTCTACCTGTTCTTTCTCTATATTCAACACTTCTTTGAAAACTATTGGTAGCATTAGATCCTTCGAGGCTAAAGCTCTCCGGACATGACTTGGTTGAATGAGAAAATTAGACTTAATGAGCTTTTTTTCCTTACTCATTTGCTGTTGAAGCTCATGTACCTGGGCAGGTGTGAGAGGAGCTAGGCTGACCTTTCTCCTGTCATGCACGAAAGTGTAGAGATTAGTTCGGCCATCATACCTGGTCTCCTTGTCAAACTGCCATGGTCTTCCTAGTAGAAGATGGCCAGCTTGCATGGGCACCACATCGCACACGACTTGGTCTTGGTACTTGCCCACACTGAATGGCACAGTGACTTGCTCATGGATCTTGAGCTCCATTTTGTCATCGAGCCATCTCAGTCTATATGGTCGAGGATGCCTTGTCTTCTCTAGACCTAGCTTATCAACCATATATGCACTAGCAACGTTAGTGCAAGAACCACCATCTATGATGAGGTTACATACCTTGCCCTTGATGGTGCAACGGCTGTGGAAGATGTTCTCCCTTTGGATGGTCTCTGAAGGATCCACCATTGCACTGAGGATGCGTCTAGTGACCAGCACTTCCCCCACATCAGGGTACTCAATATCACCATATTCCTCTTCTAGTTCATAGTCCTCTTCATCTTGGGACTCATATTCTACAGCCGTCGTAATCAGCATGACCCGGTTGTTTGGGCACTCCCTTGAGATGTGTCCACGACCCCTACTGATACAAGCCTCGATTCAAGGCTTATATGCGCATGGGCTGTTTGGAGAAGGTTAGTTGAGAAACTCGACCTTAGACTTCTTGGATAGGGGTTTTTGGGTTGGTATTCGATGGAAAGGTGAAGTGAACCACACGAGGGGTGATGAACCTCGTGATAAATCACAAACTTAGAGCTAGGAGGGCTGGTCTCAACTAGATTCTAAGCGCACAAGATTCTTGAGAGAAAACTTGTTGGAAAAAAGTTCTACTTTATTAATATCAAAAAGGTTGTCGAACTACAATGCTGGAAGGAGCCTTATTAATATGCTCGACAGCTTGACCTTCTAGGGTCGACTCAAATAAGAAAAGGAAAACTTTACAAAAGTGCACAAAGGAAAAGATACAAAAGTGTATAATCGAAAAAGGACCTATTCCTAAAATGTCTTTGACTCAATAAATGTAAATATTCTAGATCCTACCCTACAAAACAGAAAGAGGCAAATATTCTTATTGAAAACTTACATTAACTTACCTCATGGCCAAGAAATGGAAGGTGGCCGTCCTTGTGGCATGCACGCGCCTTGCTCCTAGTCTTCGACTTGGAGTAGGGTTAGGAATCTTTGGGCCCTGACCTCTCTTGCCATTAAAGCCCAAGTCTCAGATGTTCCTTGTGTTGTTGAGAAGCCTTTGGACTCTTCCTTGCACTTCTCGCCCATTGTCCTTAGTCGATCTTCCTCTAGGAGCTTGTCGACCCATAAGCTGAATTTTTGGAAGAGTGCCCTTGATCTGCTTCTTGTCATTGCTCCTTGAGGTACTACTGGTGTAGATACTTCTTCTAGGTGCATGTCCTGGAGCTGGTAGCTCATTTGGTCCGAGTCTTCTTGTGTGGAAGTGGAAATGCGCGTGTACTCGGCTGGATCGGCTGTACCGGCTGGATTGTGCGCGGTACTGGCCGGGATGCCTTCAGGACCAGCCAAGTTGATCCCGGAGTCGGTGGCATCACCAAGGGGACCGGCGATGTCATCCACATCGCCACCAAGTATGCCGGAAGCTTGGGCCTCTCTGCTGGCAATGCTGACCGGTCTAGTCCTATTGGTCGAGGGTCCGGCGGTACTGCTTGGTCCGGCAGACGTGCCAAAGCCCGGCTGTCTCGGGCAAGCTTCCTGGTCGGCCAGTCTGGTCTCCTGGCTGGATGTACGACCTGATGTCCTCATCACCTACACGTGAAACAAGTGATGTCACGTGATCTTTGAGGGTTAGAAGACTTACCAGGCTCTTTCTGGTCACGGGTGGGTTCAGGAGGCTTGCTCTTGAACCTTGACTCGATCTCTATGCTCTTGCCTTTGTCTACGGGCTTGGGCATGTTTCTTGGTGCCCAAGGTGTCTTAGGCTTGCTGCGGATGTCTTGGATCTTACGTTTGATGTGCTGCTCAGCTTGCACAGATAGGTGGAACAAGTCCTTGAAGTCATTGTAGATTTGCCTTTCCACCTTGCAGCTGATCCTTTCTTGGAGTCCTTCCAAGAATTGTGCCATCAATGCTTCTTCATCATCATTGAGCTCCAATCTGTTCCTTAACTTCTCAAACTCTTCATAGTACTCCTCTACTGATCTGGTACCCTGCTTAAGAGTACGAAAACGACGTTGCAAATCTCTATGAAAGTAAGGTGGAACAAACCTTTGTCGCATGAGGTCTTTAATGTCGACCCATGAGTCTACGGGTCTCATTCTCTTCCTCCTTCTGTCAGATACCTCACGATCCCACCAGATGAGGGCATTGTCCGTGAGTTGGGCTACTGCCATTGAGACTCTCCTAGGTCCTGGTTGGTTGTAGTGATCAAAGATATGATCCATTCGCTTCTCCCAATCTAGGTAAGCCTCGGGGTCCACTTTTCCTGCAAAACTTGGAGGAGTTAGTTTAACATCAGGATGAATTACCCGGTTGTAGGTGTGTTCATCTCCATCCTCATGATGTCTAGGAGGCATTCTTTGTCTCTGGTGAAGACCATATGGCTCAAAGCCATCATCTTCTGCCTCTGGTTGCCGTGGAGGTCCTCTCGGCCTATGGTGATAGTTATGAGGTTGTGTGTCCTCATCTCCATCTGGCTGGGACTCCTCCTGTTCGTGCCGTGTCCTAAGGTGCTCAGGACCCTCAGGACGGTCTTGCTCAGCTCTCACGTGCCTTATGGCCTAGAATCTCATAGGCCTCTCCACGCGCTCCAATCTCTCGCCTATGGATGCGAGTTGCGTTTGGAGGGTGGTGAACATGGCCATCATGGCTTCGGTTGCTTCTCTATTTTCTTCTGCCATTGTGTGCTACAGAGAAAGAAGACAAGTTATGATACTCCTAAATTATTAGGAAGGTTTTCTTTTTATAAGGGATTCTAGTGGAGCTCAAAAAGAATCATTGCAAAAAGTGGATGAAGAGCAGATATATGATTGTATGATATGTACTACCGGGTGCAATCATACCAATATTAGTACACCGGATCCCATCGGAACTCCACAGTTACACATGCTTGGGAGAGGGTAGTTCATGAGGACACCAGATCATCTGGTCAGCCAGAAGAACAAAATGACTGACCAGAAGGCCTGCTCGAAACAGCTGGACCATTTGGCGAGTCTGCCGGGCCAAGCGGTACCGTCGGCCCTGAAAAAATGCAAAAAGGAAAGTTCTAAGGAATGGAAAATTCTAAAATATGGAGATTTGAATAAAAGGAAATTTTCTTGACAACTATTGCTAGCTGTCCAATTCGAAATCTTTTGGTATTTTTCCTATTTTCTTTTCTTTTCTTTTAATTTAACTTAAAAATAATAGAAATATGATTCTAACAAAAGGAAAGTCGAATATAGCAATGCAAGAATGATTCTAGAACCTAGTGATGCACGTAGGAACTAGATGCACTCGGTATGAATTTAGATGTTATTTTTTTGATTTTCTGGAATGAAACTTAAACTAATGCAAGAACAAGAAACAAGACAAGCTAAAGGATATAAACAACCTGGTTTAGGAGTTTTAAGCTCTGATACCAAAATGATACAAGCCTCGATTCAAGACTTATATGCGCGTGGGCTGTTTGGAGAAGGTTAGGTGAGAAACTCGACCTTAGACTTCTTGGATAGGGGTTTGTGGGTTGGTATTCGATGGAAAGGTGAAGTGAACCACACGAGGGGTGATGAACCTCGTGATAAATCACAAACTTAGAGCTAGGAGGGCTGGTCTCAACTAGATTCTAAACGCACAAGATTCTTGAGAGAAAACTTGTTGGGGAAAAAGTTCTATCTTTATTAATATCAAAAAGGTTGTCGAAATACAATGCTGGAAGGAGCCTTATTAATATGCTCGACAGCTTGACCTTCTAGGGTCGACTCAAATAAGAAAAGGAAATTTTACAAAAGTGCACAAAAGGAAAAGATACAAAAGTGTATAATCGAAAAAGGACCTATTCCTAAAATGTCTTTGACTCAGTAAAAGTAAATATTCTACATCCTACCCTGCAAAGCAGAAAGAGACAAATATTCTTATTGAAAACTTCCCTTACTTACCTCACGGCCAAGAAATGGAAGGTGGCCGTCCTTGTGGCATGCACGCGCCTTGCTCCTAGTCTTCGACTTGGAGTAGAGTTAAGAATCTTTGGGCCACTAAAGCCCAAGTCTCTGATGTTCCTTGTGTTGTTGAGAAGCCTTTGGACTCTTCCTTGCACTTCTGGCCCATTGTCCTTAGTCGATCTTCCTCTAGGAGCTTGTCGACCCATAAGCTGAATTTGTGGAAGAGTGCCCTTGATCTGCTTCTTTTCATTGCTCCTTGAGGTACCACTGGTGTAGAGACTTCCTCTAGGTGCATGTCCTGGAGCTGGTAGCTCATCTGGTCCGAGTCTTCTTGTGTAGAAGTGGTAATGCACGTGTACTCGACTGGATCGGCTGTACCGGCTGGATTGTGCGAGGTACTGGCCGGAAAGCCTTCAGGACCGGCCAAGTTGATTCCAGAGTGGGTGGCATCACCAAGGCGACTGGCGGTGTCATACATGTCGCCAACAAGTGTGCTGGAAGCTTGGGCCTCTCCGCCGGCAATGCTGACCGGTCTGGTCCTATTGGTCGAGGGTCCGGCGGTACTGCTCGGTCCGGCAAACGTGCCAAATGGCCCGGCTGTCTCAGGCAAGCTTCCTAGTCGGCCAGTCTGGTCTCCTGGCTGGATGTACGACCTGATGTCCTCATCACTTTGTCATCTCTATTTCTTACTCAAATTTTGCAAAATATAGAAAATTGACCTAGCTTAACGTGGGCATTGGATTTGTGTAATTCGGAGCTCTAAATCAAAATTTACGGACGATTTACTACGGATATGTCAAGTGGAACAACCAGTTAATATGATTATTCAAAACTGATCATTGTTACTCATTGAGTAAGGGCTTGTAAATGAAGGATAATGCATGGCATCACACGGTTTGGGATAGGTTGGATTACTTGGACGCTTTGCCATATCTACTTCTCTCTCAAAAATTTTCAATATATAGATATTTGAGCTAGATTAACGTGGCCATTGGATTCGTGTCATTCTGAGCTCTAAATCAAAATTTATCGACGATTTAGTGCAAACATGTCAAGTTGATCGGGCAGTTAATATGATTATTCTAAACTGATCGTTGATACGCATTTTATAAAGGGTTATAAATAAAGCATAATGCATGGTATCACGCGGTTTGGGATAGATGGATTACTTGGACGCTTTGCCATATCTAACTCTGTCTCAAATTTTGTCACAAATATAGAAAATTGAACTAACTTAACGTGAGCATTGGATTCGTGTCATTTTTAGCTATAAAACAAAGTTATGGACGACTTAGTGCAACTATGTCAAGTCGATCGGCCAGTTAAAATGATCATTCTAAACTTATCATTGGTGCTCATTGAATAAAGGCTTATAAATGATGCATAATGCATAGCATCATGCAGTTCAGGATAGATTTGATTACTTGGACGCTTTGTCGTATCTATTTTTGCCTCAAATTTTGTTACAATATTGAATACTGTTCTAGATTAATGTGGGTATTTGATTCGTTTCATTCTGAGCTCTAAATCAATATTTACCGATCATTTAGTGTGGACATGTCAAGTGGACCGGCCAGTTAATATGATTAATCAAAATGGATCATTGGTACGGATTGAGTAAAGGATTATAAATGAAGGATAATGCATGGCATCACGTGGTTTGATGTAGGTTGGATTACTTGGACGCTTTGCCGTACCTAGTTCCGTCTCAAATTTTGTCAAAATATAGAAATTTGAGCTAGATTAACGTGGGCATTGGATTCGTATCATCCAGAGCTCTAAATAAAAATTTATAGATGATTAAGTGGGGACATGTCAGGTGGATCGGCTAGTTAAAATGATTATTCTAAACTGATCAATTGTACGCATTGTGGAAGGGCTTGTAAATTAAGCATAATGCATGGCATCACGCAGTTTGGGATAAATTGGATTACTTGGACACTTTATTGTAAATTGTGTCTTTAATTTTGTTACAATGTAGAAAATTGAGCTAGCTTAACATGCGCACTGGATTCGTGTGTTTCGGAGCTCTACATCAAAAGTTATGGACGATTTAGTGTGTACATGCCAATTTGATCGGACAGTTAAAGTGATCATTCTAAACTGATCACTTGTGCTCATTAAGTCAAGGCTTATAAATGAAGCATAGAGCAAGGGATCACGCAATTTGGGATAGAATTGATTACTTGGATGCCTTGTGGTCTCTATTTCGGTCTGAAATTTTGTCAAAATATAGAAATTTGAGCTAGTTTAATGTGGGTACTGGATTAGTGTCATTCTGAGTTCTAAATAGAAATTTACAGAGGATTTAGTGCGGACATGTCAAGTGGATCGGCGAGTTAATATGATTATTCATAACTGATCATTGGTAATCATTGAGTAAAGGCTGATAAATGAAGCATGATGCATGGCATCATGCGGTTTGGGATGGATTGGATTACTTGGACGCTTTGTCGTATCTACTTATGTTTTAAATTTTGTCAAAATATAGAAAATTGAGGTAGCTTAACATCGGCATTTGATTCATGTCATTCTGGGCTCTAAATCAAAAGTTACAGAGGATTTAGTGTGGACATGTCAAGTTGATCAGCAAGTTAAGTGATCATTCTAAACTGATCATTGGTGCTCATTACGTAAAGGCTTATAAATGAAGCATAAAGCATGGTATCAAGCAGTTTGGATAAATTCGATTGCTTGGACGCTTTGTCGTCTCTATTTCTGTCTCAAATTTTGTCAAAATATAGAAAATTGAGCTAGGTTAACATGGGAATTGGATTCATGTCATTCTAAGTTCTAAATCAAAATTTACGAACGATTTAGTGCGGTCATGTCAAGTGGATCGGTGAGTTAATATGATTATTCAAAACTGATCATTGGTTCTCATTGAGTAAAGGCTTATAAATGAAGCATAATGCATGGCATCACGCGGTTTGGGATAGATTGGATTACTTGGACGCTTTGTCGTATCTAGTTCTGTCTCATATTTTGTCAAAATATAGAAAATTGAGGCAGCTTAACGTGGGCATCGGATTTGTTTAATTTTGAGCTCTAAATCAAAATTTACAAACGATTTAGTGCGGACATGTCAAGTGGATCACCAGTAAAAATGATTATACTAAACTGATTATGGGTACTCATTGAGTAAAGGCTTATAAATGAAGCATAATGCATAGCATCACGCGGTTTGAGATAGATTGGATTACTTGGATGCTTTGTCATATCTAGTTCTGTCTCATATTTTGTCACAATATAGAAAAAAAAACTAGCTTAACGATGGCATTGGATTCGTGTCATTCTGGATATAAATCAAAAGTTACGTATAATTTAGTGCACCCATGTGAAGTTGATCGGCCAGTTTAAATGATCATTCTAAACTGATTATTGGTGCTCATTCAGTAAAAGCTTATCAATGAAGAATAATGCAATGCATCACGCAGTTTGGCATATATTGGATTACTTGGACGCTTTGTCGTATCTATTTCTGTCTCAAATTTTGTCCCAATATAGAATATTGACATAGCTTAACGTGGGCATTGGATTTGTATCATTATGAGCTCTAAATCAAAAGTTAATGACGATTTAGTGCAGAAATGTCAAGTTGAACGGCCAGTTAATATGATCATTCTAAACTGATCATTGGTGCTCATTGAGTAAATGCTTATAAATGAAGCATAATGATGACATCACGCATTTTGGATAGCTTGGATAACTTGGATGCTTTGTCGTATCTGTATCTGTCCAAATTTTGTCTCAATATAGAAAATTGAACTAGCTAAACGTGGGCATTGAATTTGTGTCATTTTGAGTTATAAATCAAAATTTACAGAAAATTTAGTGCAGAAATGTCAAATTTTTCATCCAGTTAAAATTATCATACATAACTGATCATTGGTGCTCATTGAGTAATGGCTTATAAATGAAGTATAATGGATGGCATCACGCTCTTTGGGATAGATTGGATTACTTGGACACTTTGTCGTATCTATTTCTGTGTCAATTTTCACTCAATATAGAAAATTGAGCTAGCTTAATGTGGGTATTGGATTCGTTTCATTTTGACATATAAATCAGAAGTTATGGACGATTTCGTGTGGACATGTCAAGTTTATTGGCCAGTTAATGTGATTATTCTAAACTGATCATTGGTGCTCATTGAGTTAAGCCTTATAAGTGAAGCATAATACATGGCATCACACAGTTTGAGATATATTGGAAAACTTCGACGCTTTGTTGTATCTAGTTTTGTCTCACATTTTGTCATAAAATAGAACATTGAACTAGTTTAACGTGGGCATTGGATTCGTGACATTCAATGCTATAAATCAAAAGTTACGGATGATTTAGTGGAGAAATGTCAAGTTGACCGACCAGTTAAAATGATCACTGTAAATTGATCATTGGTGCTTATTGTGTAAAGGATTATAAATGAAAAACAATGCATTGATATCACAGTTTTGGACAGATTAGATTAATTGGACGGTTTGTCAGATCTAGTTATGTCTTAAATTTTGTCAAAATATTGAAAATTTAGCTAAAATGTGGGCGTTGGATTCGTGTAATTCTGAGCTCTAAATTAAAATTTACAGATGATTTAGTGCGTACATGTCAAGAGGATCGACAAGTTAATATTACTATTCTAAACTGATCATTGGTACTCATTTATTAAACGCTTATATATGAATCATAATATATGGCATCGCGCGGTTTGGGATATATTGGATTACTTGGACGCTTTTTGTATCTAATTCTGTCTCAAATTTTGACACAATATAGAAAATTGAACTAGCTTAACGTGGGCATTGAATTCGTGTCATTCGGAGCTATAAATCAAAAGTTCTGGATGATTTAGTGCAGGCATTTCAAGTTGATTGGCATGTTAAAATGATCATTCTAAACTCATTGAGTAAATGCTTATTAATGAAGGATAATGCATGACATCACACAGTTTTGGATAGATTTGATTACTTGGAGGACTTTTCGAAGCAAATTTAGTCTTAACCTTTATCAAAATATAGAAAATTGAGCTAGCTTAACGTTGGGCATAAGATTCATGTCATTCTGAGCTCTAAATCAAAATTTACAAACAATTTAATGCGGACATGTCAAGTGGATCAACTAGTTAATATGATTATTCAAAACTGATCATTGGTACTCATTGAGTAAAGGCTTATAAATAAAGCATAATGCATGACATCACACAGTTTTGGATAGAATTGATTACTTAATGGACTTTTCGCAGAAAATTTAGTCTTAAATATTGTAAAAATATTGAAAATTGAGCTAGTTTAACGTTGTCATTGGATTCGTGTCATTCTGAGATCTAAATCAAAATTTACGGCCGATTTAGTGCAGACATAGGAAGTGGAACGACCAGTTAATATGATTTTTCAAAACTGATCATTGGTACTCATTGAGTAAAGGCTTATAAATGAAGCATAATCTATGACATCACTGTGTTTTGGATAGACTGGATTATTTGGACGCTTTGTCGTATCTAGTTCTGTGTCAAATTTTGTCACAATATAGAAAATTGAACTAGCTTAACGTAGGCATTTGATTCGTGTCATTCTGAGATCTAAATCAAAAGTTAAGGATGATTTAGTGCAGACATGTCAAGTTGATCGGCGTGTTAAAGTGATCAATTTAAACTAATCATTGGTGCTCATTTTGTAAAGGCTTAGAAATGAAGCATAATGCATGACATTACATAGTTATGGGTAGATTGGATTATTTGGACGCTTTGTCATATCTATTTCTGTCTCAAATGTTTTTACACTATAGAAAACTTAGCTAGGTTAACGTGGGCATTGGATTCGTGAGTTTCGGAGCTCTAAATCAAAAGTTGCGAATGATTTATTGCAGCCATGTCAAGTTTATCGGCCGGTTAAAATGATCATTCTAAACTTATCATTGGTGCTCATGGAGTAAAAGCTTATAACTGAAGAATAATGCATGGCTTCACGGAGTTTGGGATACATTGGATTACTTGGACGCTTTGTCGTATCTATTTATTTCAAAATTTTGTCACAACATAGAAAATTTAGCTAGCTAAACGTGGGCACTGGATTCGTGTCATTCTGAGCTCTAAACCAAAAGTTACGGACGATTTAGTGCAAACATGTCAAGTTGACCGGCCTGTTGATATGATCATTGTAAACTGATCATTGGTGCTCATTGAGTAAATGCTTATAAATGAAGCATAATGCATGACATCGCGCAGATTTGGATAGCTTGGATAACTTGGACGCATTGTCTTATCTAGTTTTCTCTCAAATTTTGCTTCAACATAGAGAATTTATCTAGCTTAACGTGGGAATTGGATTTGTGTCATTCTAGGCTATAAATCAAAAGTTATGAACGATTTAGTGCAGACATGTCAAGATGATTATCTAGTTAAAATGATTATTTTAAACTGATCTTTGGTACACATTGAGTAAAGGCTTATAAATGAAGCATAATTTATGGCATCACGCTGTTTGGGATAGATTGGATTATTTGGACGCTTTGTCGTATCTAGATCTGTCTCTGATTTTGTAACAATATATAAAATTGAACTAGTTTAACGTGGGAATTGGATTCGTTTCGTTCTGAGCTCCAAATCAAAAGTTGCGGACGATTTAGTGCGGACATGTCAAGTTTATCGGCCTTTTAAAGTGATCATTTTAAACTGATCATCGGTGCTCATTTAGTAAAGGCGTAGAAATGAACCATAATGCATGGAATTACATAGTTATGGATAGATTGGATTACTTGGATGCTTTGTGATATCTATTTATGTCTCAAATTTTGTTACAATACAGAAAATTTAGCTAGGTTAACGTGGGCATTGGATTCTTGTGTTTAGGAGCTCTAAATCAAAAGTTGTGAACGAGTTAGTGCAGACATGTCAAGTTTACCTGCCGGTTAAAATGATCATTCTAAACTTATCATTGGTGCTCATGGAGTAAAAGCTTATATGAATGAAGAATAATGCATGCCTTCACATAGTTTGGGATAGATTGGATTATTTGGACACTTTGTCGTACTATTTATTTCTCAAATTTTGTCATAATATGGAAAATTGAGCTAGCTAAACGTGGGCACTCGATTCGTTTCATTCGGAGCTCTAAATCAAAAGTTACGGATGATTTAGTGCAAACATGTCAAGTTGATCGGCCAGTTGATATGATCATTATAAACTGATCATTGGTGCTCATTGACTGAATGCTTATAAATGAAACATAATGACATCAAGCAGTTCTGGATAGCTTGGATAACTTGGATGCATTGTCGTATCTAGTTTTATCTAAAATTTTTCCCCAATATAGAAAATTTAACTAGCTTAATGTGGGCATTGGATTCGTGTCATTCTAAGCTATAAATCAAAAGTTTTGGACAATTTAGTGAAGACATGTCAAGATGATCATCCAGTTAAAATGATTATTCTAAACTGATCATTGCTACTCATTCAGTAAAGGCTTATAAATGAAGCATAATCTATGGCATCACCCTGTTTGTGATAGATTGGATTATTTGGACGCAGTCATATCTAGGTCTGTTTCAGATTTTGTCACAATATATAAAATTCAACTAGCTTAACGTGGGCATTGGATTCGTGTCATTCGGAGCTCCAAATCAAAAGTTACGGACGATTTAGTGTGGACACGTCAAGTTTATCGGCCTGTTAAAGTAATCATTTTAAACTGATCATTGGTGCTCATTTAGTAAAGGCTTAGAAATAAAGCATAATGCATGACATTACATAGCTATGGAAAGATTGGATTACTTGGATGCTTTGTCATATATATTTTTGTCTCAAATTTTGTTACACTATAGAAAATTTAGCTAGGTTAACGTGGGCATTGGATTTGTGTGTTTCGAAGTTCAAAATCAAAAGTTGCGAACAATTTAGTGCAACCATGTCAAGTTTATCGGCCAGTTAAAATGATTGTTCTAAACTTATCATTGGTGCTCATTGACTAAAAGCTTATAAATGAAGAATAATGCATGGCTTGACGCTGTTTGGGATAGATTGGATTACTTGAACACTTTGTCGAATCTATTTATTTCTCAAATTTGATCACAATATAGAAAATTGAGCTAGCTAAACGTGGCCACTAGATTCGTGTCATTATGAGCTCCAAATCAAAAGTTACAGACGATTTAGTGCAAACATGTCAAGTTGTTCGGCCAGTTGATATGATCATTGTAAACTGATCATTGGTGCTCATTGAGTAAATGCTTATAAATGAAGCATAATGCATGACATCACACATTTTTGGATAGCTTGGATAATTTGGACGCATTGTCGTATCTAGTGTTGTCTCAAATTTTGCCTCAATATAGAAAATTTAACTAGCTTAACGTGGGTATTAGATTCATGTCATTCTAATCTATAAATCAAAAGTTATGGATGGTTTAGTGCAGACATGTCAAGATGCTCATCCACTTAAAATGATCATTATAAATCTAATGCCCAAAGAATGTCAAGTGGATCGACTAGTTTCTGGTTCTAAATCAAAATTTATGGACCATTTAGTGCAAACATGTCAAGTGGATCGACTAGTTAATAGATTATTCAAAACTGATCATTGGAACTCATTAAGTAAAGGCTTGTAAATGAAGCATAATCTATGGAATCACGCTGTTTGGGATAGATTGGATTATTTGGACGCTTTGTCGTATCTAGTAATGTATCAAATTTGGTCACAATATAGAAAATTGAGCTAGGTTAACATGGGCGTTGGATTCGTGTCATTATGAGCTATAAATCAAAAGTTACGGACGATTTAGTGCAAATATGTCAAGTTGATCGGCGAGTTAAAATTATCATTCTAAACTAATCATTGGTTCTCATTGAGTAAAGGCTTATAAATGAAGCATAATGCATGACATCACGTAGTTTTGGATAGATTTGATTACTTGAAAGACTTTTCCAATTTTAGTCTAAAATTTTACAACAATATAGAAAATTGAGCTACCTTAATGTGGGTATTGGATTCGTGTAATTCTGAGGTATAAATCAAAACTTACTTACGATTTAGTGCAGACATGTCAAGTTGATTGGCTAGTTAAAATTACCATTCAAAACTTATCATTGGTGCTTATTGAGTAAAAACTTATAAATGAAGCATCATGCATGACATCACGCAGTTTGGGATAGATTGGATAACTTGGACGATTTGTCGTATCTATTTCAGTCTGAAATTTTGTCACAATATAATAAACTGAGCTAGCTTAACGTGGTCACTGATTCATGTTATTCTGAGCCCTAAATTAGAAGTTACAGATGATTTAGTGGGGACATATCAAGTTGATCAGCTGTTAATATGATCATGCTAAACTGATCATCGGTGTTCATTGAGTAAAAGATTATAAAAGAAGCATAATGCATGATATCACACAGTTTTGGATATATTGGATTATTTGGATGCTTTGTCGTAACTATTTCTGTCTCAAATTTTGTCTCAATATAGAAATTTGAACTATCTTAATATGGGCATTGGATCCGTAATATTCCGAGCTATAAATGAAAAGTTACTTACATTTTAGTGCGGACATTTCAAGTTGATTGGCCAGTTAAAATTATCATTCAAAACTGATAATTGGTGCTTATTGAGTAAAAGCTTATAAATGAAGCATAATGCATGGCATAACGCAGTTTGGGATAGATTAGATTATTGAGACGCTTTGTCGTCTCCATTTTTGTCTATAATTTTGTCACAATATAATAAACTTAGCTAGCTTAACATGAGCATTGGATTCATATTACTTAGAGCTCTAAATTAGAAGTTACAGACGATTTAGTAGGGACATGTCAAGTTGAGCATCCGTTAATATGATCATTCTAAACTGATAATTGGTGCTTATTGAGTAAAATATTATAAAAGAAGCATAATGCATCACATAACGCATCACATAACGCAGTTTTGGATAGATTGGATTACTTGGACGATTTGTCGTATCTATTACTGTCTCAAATTTTGTCACATTATAGAAATTTGAACTAGCTTAACGTGGGCATTGGATTCGTGTCATTCTGAGCTATAACTCAAAAGTTACGGACAATTTAGTGTAGACATCACACATTTTTGGATAGATAAACTTATAAATGAACCATAATTAATGGCATCACACATTTTTGGATATATTGGATTACTTGAACGCTTTGTCGTATCTATTTATGTCTCAAATTTAGTTATAATATAGAAAATTGAGATAGCTAAACGTGGGCATTTGATTCATGTCATTCTGAGCTTTAAATCAAAAGTTACACACGATTTAGTTTGGATATGTCAAATTGAGTTGCCAGTTAAAGTGATCATTCTAAACAAATCATTGGTGCTCATTAAGTAAAGGCTTATAAATGAAGCATAAAGCATGGCATCAAGTAGTTTGGATAGATTGGATTACTTGGACGCTTTGTCATCTCTATTTTGCTTCAATTTTGTCACAATATAAAAAACTGAACTAGCTTAATGTGGCATTGGATTCGTGTCATTCTGAGCTCTAAATTATAAGTTACGTATGATTTAGTGCGTACATGTCAAGTTGAGTGGCCATTTAAAGTGATCATTCTAAACACATCATTGGTGCTCATTAAGTCAATGCTTATAATAAAGCATAATTCATGGCATATAGATTGGATTACTTGGACACTTTGTCGTCTCTATTTATATCTCAGATTTTGTCAAAATATTGAAAATTGAGCTAGCTTAACGTGTGCATTGGATTCATGTCATTCTGATCTCTAAGTCAAAAGTTACATACGATTTAGAGTGGAAAGTTCAACTTGAACGGTCAGTTAATATGATTATTCTAAACTAATCATTAGTGCGCATTGACTAAAGGCTTCTAATTGAAGCATAATGAATGGCATCACGCAGTTTGGGATCGATTGGATTACTGGGACGTTTTATCGAGATAGTTTTGTCTCAAATTTTGTAACAATATAGAAAGTTGAACTAGCTTCATGTGGTTATTGGATTCGTGTCATTCTGAGCTAAATCAAAAGTTATGGACGATTTCGTGCGGACATGTCAAGTTGATCGGCCATTTAAAATGATCATTCTAAACTGATCGTTAGTGATCGTTGAGTAAAAGCATATAAATGAAGAATAATGCATGGCTTCATGCCGTTTGGGATGGACTAGATTACTTGGATGCTTTGTCGAATTTATTTGTGTCTCAAGTTTTTCCCCAATATAGAAAATTGAGGTAGTATAACGTGGTCATTGGATTCGTGTCATTCTGAGCTCTAAATCAAAAATTACGAATGATTTAGTTCGGACATGTCAAGTTGATCGGTGAGTTAATATGATTATTCAAAACTGATCATTGGTTCTCATTGAGTAAAGGCTTATAAATGAAGCATAATGCATGGCATCACACGGTTTGGGATAGATTGGATTACTTGGACGCTTTGTCGTATCTAGTTCTGTCTCATATTTTGTCAAAATATAGAAAATTGAGGCAGCTTAACGTGGGCATCGGATTCGTTTAATTTTGAGCTCTAAATCAAAATTTACAAACGATTTAGTGCGGACATGTCAAGTGGATCGCCAGTAAAAATGATTATACTAAACTGATTATGGATACTCATTGAGTAAAGGCTTATAAATGAAGCATAATGCATAGCATCACGCGGTTTGAGATAGATTGGATTACTTGGATGCTTTGTCATATCTAGTTCTGTCTCATATTTTGTCACAATATAGAAAAAATAACTAGCTTAACGATGGCATTGGATTCGTGTCATTCTGAGATATAAATCGAAAGTTACTTATAATTTAGTGCACCCATGTGAAGTTGATCGGCCAGTTTAAATGATCAATCTAAACTGATTATTGGTGCTCATTCAGTAAAAGCTTATCAATGAAGAATAATGCAATGCATCACGCAGTTTGGCATATATTGGATTACTTGGACGCTTTGTCGTATCTATTTCTGTCTCAAATTTTGTCCCAATATAGAATATTGACATAGCTTAACGTGGGCATTGGATTTGTATCATTATGAGCTCTAAATCAAAAGTTAATGACGATTTAGTGCAAAAATGTCAAGTTGAACGGCCAGTTAATATGATCATTCTAAACTGATCATTGGTGCTCATTGAGTAAATGCTTATACATGAAGCATAATGATGACATCACGCATTTTGGATAGCTTGGATAACTTGGATGCTTTGTCGTATCTGTATCTGCCAAAATTTTGTCTCAATATAGAAAATTGAACTAGCTAAACGTGGGCATTGGATTTGTGTCATTTTGAGTTATAAATCAAAATTTACAGACAATTTAGTGCAGAAATGTCAAATTTTTCGACCAGTTAAAATTATCATACATAACTGATCATTGGTGCTCATTGAGTAATGGCTTATAAATGAAGTATAATGGATGGCATCACGCTCTTTGGGATAGATTGGATTACTTGGACACTTTGTCGTATCTATTTCTGTGTCAATTTTCACTCAATACAGAAAATTGAGCTAGCTTAATGTGGGTATTGGATTCGTTTCATTTTGACATATAAATCAGAAGTTATGGACGATTTCGTGTGGACATGTCAAGTTTATTGGCCAGTTAATGTGATTATTCTAAACTGATCATTGGTGCTCATTGAGTTAAGCCTTATAAGTGAAGCATAATACATGGCATCACACAGTTTGAGATATATTGGAAAACTTCGACGCTTTGTTGTATCCAGTTTTGTCTCACATTTTGTCATAAAATAGAACATTGAACTAGTTTAACGTGGGCATTGGATTCGTGACATTCAATGCTATAAATCAAAAGTTACGGATGATTTAGTGGAGAAATGTCAAGTTGACCGACCAGTTAAAATGATCACTCTAAATTGATCATTGGTGCTTATTGTGTAAAGGATTATAAATGAAAAACAATGCATTGATATCACAGTTTTGGACAGATTAGATTAATTGGACGGTTTGTCAGATCTAGTTATGTCTTAAATTTTGTCAAAGTATTGAAAATTTAGCTAAAACGTGGGCGTTGGATTCGTGTAATTCTGAGTTCTAAATTAAAATTTACAGATGATTTAGTGCGTACATGTCAAGTGGATCGACAAGTTAATATTACTATTCTAAACTGATCATTGGTACTCATTTATTAAACGCTTATATATGAATCATAATATATGGCATCGCGCGGTTTGGGATATATTGGATTACTTGGACGCTTTTTGTATCTAATTCTGTCTCAAATTTTGACACAATATAGAAAATTGAACTAGCTTAACATGGGCATGGGATTTAGTCATTCAGAGATATAAATCAAAAGTTACGGATGATTTAGTGTAGCCATGTCAAGTTGATCGGCCAGTTAAAATGATCATTCTAAACTGATCATTGGTGCTCATTGAGAAATGATTTATCAATGAAGCATAATGTATGGCATCATGCAGTTTGGGATAGATTGGATTATTTGGACGCTTTGTCTTATCTATTTCTGTCTCAATTTTTTCTCAATTTAGAAAATTGAAGTAGCTTAATGTGTGCATTAGATTCTTGTCATTTTGAGCTATAAATCAAAAGTTACAGATGATTTAGTTTGGATAGATCAAGTTGATCGGCCAGTTAATATGATTATTCTAAACTGATCATTGGTTCTCATTGAGTGAAGGCTTATAAATGAAGTATAATGCATGGCATCACATAGTTTGGGATAAATTGTAATACTTGTACGCTTTGTCGTATCTAGTTTTATCTCAAATTTTGTCACAATATAGAAAATTGAACTAGTTTAACGTGGGCATTGGGTTCGTGTCATTCTAAGCTATAAATCAAAAGTTACAGACGATTTAGTGTAGAAATGTCAAGTTGATCGGCCAATTAAAATGATCATTGTAAACTGATCATTAGTGCTTATTGAGTAAAGGAATGCATGGCATTTCGCAGTTCGGGATAGATTGGATTACTTGGATGCTTTGTCGTATCTACTTATGTCTTAAATTTTATCACATATAGAAAATTGAGCTAGCTTAACATGGGCATTGGATTTATGTCATTATGAGCTACAAATATAGTTACGGACGATTTAGTGTAGATATGTCAAGTTGATCGGCAAGTTAGAATGATCATTTTAAACCGATCATTGCTGCTCATTGAGTAAGCCATATAAATGAAGCATACTGCATGACATTATATAGTTTTAGATAGATTTGATTACTTGGAAGACTTTTCGAAGCAAATTTAGTCTAAAATTTTATCAAAATATAGAAAATTGAGCTAGCTTAACGTGGGCATTGAATTCGTGTCATTCGGAGCTCTAAACCAAAATTTATGAACGATTTAGTGCGGACATATCAAGTGGATCGACAAGTTAATATGATCATTCAAAACTGATCATTCAAAATTGATCATTCAAAACTGATCATTGGTACTCATTGAGTAAAGGCTTATAAATGAAGAATAATCTATAGAATCACACTGTTTAGGATAGATTGGATTATTTGAACGCTTTGTTGTATCTAGTTTTGTCTCGAATTTTGTCACAATATAGAAAATTAAAATAGTTTAACGTCGGCATTAGATTCGTGTCATTCATGCTCTAAATCAAAAGTTACGGACCGTTTAGTGATCATTTTAACTAGCTAGTTAAAATGATCATTGGTGCTCATTTTAAACTAGCTAGTTAAAATGATCATTGGTGCTCACAAGTTGATCGCCCAGTTAAAGTGATCATTTTAAACTGATCATTGGTGCTCATTGAGTAAAGGCTTATAAATAAAGCAGAATGCATGGCATCACTCAGCTTGGGATAGATTGAATTACTTAGACACATTGTCGTATCTAGTTCTGTCTTAAATTTTGTCACAATATAAAAAATTGAACTAGCTTAACAGGGGCATTGGATTGGTGTCGTTCTAAGCTATAAATCAAAAGTTATGGACGATTTAGTGGAGACATATCAAGTTGATCGGCCAGTTAAAGTGATCATTCTAAACTAATCGTGGGTGCTCATTAAGTAAAGGCTTATATATAAATGAAGCATAATGCATGGCATCACGCAGTTTGGGATATATTGGATTACTTGGACGCTTTGTCGTGTCTATTTCTCTCTCAAATTTAGTTACAATAAAGAAAATTGAACTAGCTTACGTGGGCATTGGATTCGTGTCATTCGGAGCTATAAATCAAAAGTTCTGGATGATTTAGTGCAGGCATGTCAAGTTGATTGGCACGTTAAAATGATCATTCTAAACTTATCCTTGGTGCTCATTCATTAAAGCTTTATCAATGAAGCATAATGCATGGTATCACGTAGTTTGGGATAGATTGGATTCCTTGGACGCTTTTTCATATCGATTTCCATCTCAAAATTTTCTCAGAACAGAAAATTGAGCTAACTTATCATGGGCATTGGATTCGTGTCATTTTGAGATATAAATCAAAAGTTACGGACGATTTAGTGCGGACATGTCAAGTTGATCCGCCAGTTGACATGATTATTCTAAACTGATCATTGGTGCTCATTGAGTAAAGGATTATAAATGAAGCATAATGCATGGCATCACGTAGTTTGAGATAGATTGGAATTCTTGGACGCTTTGTCGAACCAAGTTTTGTCTCAAATTTTGTTATAAAATAAAAAATTTGACTAGTTTAACGTGGGCATTGGATTCGTGTCATTCTAAGCCATAAATCAAAAGTTACAGACGATCTAGTGCAATGTTAAGTTGATCGGCCAGTTAAAATGATTACTCTAAACTGATCGTTGGTGCTCATTGTGTAAATGTTCATAAATGAAACAAAATACATGGCATGTCGCAGTTTTGGATAGATTGGATTACTTGAATGCTTTTTCATATCGAATTCGGTCTCAAATTTTGTCAAAATATTGAAAATTGAGCTAAAACGTGGGCATTGGATTCGTGTCATTCGGAGTTCTAAATCAAAATTTACAGATGATTTAGTACGTACATGTCAAGTGGATCGACTGTAAGAATATTGAGATTATAGAGGAGAAATGTGAAGAATTGAATCTGAAAACTCAAAGAGAAGTATGAGAAAATGAGAAATGACTTAGACTTATGGAGAAGAATCTCCTAAGAGTATATTATACATTGAGTCTTTACAGCCCTTTTATAGAGGATTTACAATGTGAACACAAAAGAAAACGAATTCAAACTTGTGGATAAGTTTGAATAGAGGAGGAGCCTGTCAACAACCAATGAGAAGAGAGGAGACAGCATGGGCATGACTGTTTGGTGTGGTTGCCAAGACTGTGTGCAGCATGGGCATGACTGTTTGGGGTGGTTGCCAAGACTGTGTGCAGCATGGGCATGACTTTTTCACCTTGATTCTTCTCCCAAGGTAGCTATTTAACCATTTCAACCATGTGGATAATAATAACCCATCTTTTTTCATTTCCCTTGTTATTCAAACTGAATTTTCGTGCTCACACTTGCCTTGTAGGTCAAGATAGGTCTTATTTGATTTTCCTATGTCAATATCGACCAGTTAATATTACTATTCTAAATTGATAATTGGTACTCATTTAGTAAACGCTTATAAATGAAGCATAATCTATGTCATCACACGGCTTAGGATAGATTGGATTACTTCGACGTCTTTTCATATCTAGGTCTGTCTTAAATTTTGTCAAAGCATAGAAAATTGAACTAGCTTAACATGAGCATTGGATTCGTGACATTCTGAGCTATAAATCAAAATGTACACACGATTTAGTGTAGCCATGTCAAGTTCATAGGCGTGTTAAAATGATCATTCTAAACTGCTCATTGGTGGTCATTGATAAAGGTTTATCAATGAATCATAATGCATGGCATCACACAGTTTGAGATAGATTGGATTATTTGGACGCTTTGTCGAATATATTCGGTCTCAATTTTTAAACAATACAGAAAATTAAACTAGCTTAACGTGGGCATTGTATTCGTGTCATTTTGAGCTATAAATCAAAAGTTATGGACGATTTAGTTCGGACATTTCAAGTTGATCGGCCAGTTAATATGATTATTCTAAACTGATCATTGGTGTTGATTGGGTGGAGGCTTAATAATGAAGCAGAATGCATTGTATCACGAAGTTTGGGATAGATTGTAATAATTGAATGCTTTGTCGTATCTAGTTTTGTCTCAAATTTTGTCACAATATAGAAAATTGAACTAGTTTAACGTGTGCATTGGACTCATGTCATTCTAAGCTATAAATCAAAAGTTACGGAAAATTTAGTGCATAGATGACAAGTTGATCGGCCGGTTAAAATGATAACTCTAAACTGATCATTGGTGCTTATTGAGTAAAGGAATGCATGGCATCTCGCAGTTTGGGATAGATTGGATTACTTGAATGCTTTGTCGTATCTATGTCTGTCTTAAATTTTGTCACAATATAGAAAACTGAGCTAGCTTAACGTGGGCATTGTATTTGTGTAATTATGAGCTATTCATCAAAAGTTATGAACGATTTAGTTCTGATATGTCAAGTTGATCAACTAGTTAAAATGATCATTTTAAACTGATCATTGGTGCTCATTGAGTAAATGCTTATTAATGAAGGAGAATGCATGACATCACACAGTTTTGGATAGATTTGATTACTTGGAGGACTTTTCGAAGCAAATTTACTCTTAACCTTTATCAAAATATAGAAAATTGAGCTAGCTTAACGTTGGGCATAAGATTCATGTCATTCTGATCTCTAAATCAAAATTTACAAACAATTTAATGCGGACATGTCAAGTGGATCAACTAGTTAATATGATTATTCAAAACTGATCATTGGTACACATTGAGTAAAGGCTTATAAATAAACCATAATGCATGTTATCACACAGTTTTGGATAGAATTGATTACTTAATGGACTTTTCGTAGCAAATTTAGTCTTAAATATTGTAAAAATATTGAAAATTGAGCTAGTTTAACGTTGTCATTGGATTCGTGTCATTCTGAGATCTAAATCAAAATTTACGGCCGATTTAGTGCGGACATGTGAAGTGGAACGACCAGTTAATATGATTTTTCAAAACTGATCATTGGTACTCATTGAGTAAAGGCTTATAAATGAAGCATAATCTATGACATCACTCTGTTTTGGATAGACTGGATTATTTGGACGCTTTGTCGTATCTAGTTCTGTGTCAAATTTTGTCACAATATAGAAAATTGAACTAGCTTAACGTAGGCATTTGATTCGTGTCATTCTAAGATCTAAATCAAAAGTTAACGATGATTTAGTGCGGACATGTCAAGTTGATCGGCGTGTTAAAGTGATCAATTTAAACTAATCATTGGTGCTCATTTTGTAAAGGCTTAGAAATGAAGCATAATGCATGACATTACATAGTTATGGGTAGATTGGATTATTTGGACGTTTTGTCATATCTATTTCTGTCTCAAATTTTTTTACACTATAGAAAACTTAGCTAGGTTAACGTGGGCATTGGATTCGTGAGTTTCAGAGCTCTAAATCAAAAGTTGCGAACGATTTATTGCAGCCATGTCAAGTTTATCGGCCGGTTAAAATGGTCATTCTAAACTTATCATTGGTGCTCATGGAGTAAAAGCTTATAACTGAAGAATAATGCATGGCTTCACGGAGTTTGGGATACATTGGATTACTTGGACGCTTTGTCGTATCTATTTATTTCAAAATTTTGTCACAACATAGAAAATTTAGCTAGCTAAACGTGGGCACTGGATTCGTGTCATTCTGAGCTCTAAACCAAAAGTTACGGACGATTTAGTGCAAACATGTCAAGTTGACCGGCCTGTTGATATGATCAATGTAAACTGATCATTGGTGCTCATTGAGTAAATGCTTATAAATGAAGCATAATGCATGACATCAAGCAGATTTGGATAGCTTGGATAACTTGGACGCATTGTCTTATCTAGTTTTCTCTCAAATTTTGCTTTAACATAGAAAATTTATCTAGCTTAACGTGGGAATTGGATTTGTGTCATTCTAGGCTATAAATCAAAAGTTATGAACGATTTAGTGCAGACATGTCAAGATGATTATCTAGTTAAAATGATTATTTTAAACTGATCTTTGGTACTCATTGAGTAAAGGCTTATAAATGAAGCATAATTTATGGCATCACGCTGTTTGGGATAGATTGGATTGTTTGGACGCTTTGTCGTATCTAGATCTGTCTCTGATTTTTTAACAATATATAAAATTGAACTAGTTTAACGTGGGAATTGGATTCGTTTCGTTCTGAGCTCCAAATCAAAAGTTGCGGACGATTTAGTGCGGACATGTCAAGTTTATCGGCCTGTTAAAGTGATCATTTTAAACTGATCATCGGTGCTCATTTAGTAAAGGCGTAGAAATGAACCATAATGCATGGAATTACATAGTTATGGATAGATTGGATTACTTGGATGCTTTGTGATATCTATTAATGTCTCAAATTTTGTTACAATACAGAAAATTTAGCTAGGTTAACGTGGGCATTGGATTCTTGTGTTTAGGAGCTCTAAATCAAAAGTTGTGAACGATTTAGTGCAGACATGTCAAGTTTACCTGCCGGTTAAAATGATCATTCTAAACTTATCATTGGTGCTCATGGAGTAAAAGCTTATATGAATGAAGAATAATGCATGCCTTCACATAGTTTGGGATAGATTGGATTATTTGGACACTTTGTCGTACTATTTATTTCTCAAATTTTGTCATAATATGGAAAATTGAGCTAGCTAAACGTGGGCACTAGATTCGTTTCATTCGGAGCTCTAAATCAAAAGTTACGGATGATATAGTGCAAACATGTCAAGTTGATCGGCCAGTTGATATGATCATTATAAACTGATCATTGGTGCTCATTGACTGAATGCTTATAAATGAAACATAATGACATCAAGCAGTTCTGGATAGCTTGGATAACTTGGATGCATTGTCGTATCTAGTTTTGTCTAAATTTTTTCCCCAATATTGAAAATTTAACTAGCTTAATGTGGGCATTGGATTCGTGTCATTCTAAGCTATAAATCAAAAGTTTTGGACAATTTAGTGCAGACATGTCAAGATGATCATCCAGTTAAAATGATTATTCTAAACTGATCATTGCTACTCATTCAGTAAAGGCTTATAAATGAAGCATAATCTATGGCATCACCCTGTTTGTGATAGATTGGATTATTTGGACGCAGTCATATCTAGGTCTGTTTCAGATTTTGTCACAATATATAAAATTCAACTAGCTTAACGTGGGCATTGGATTCGTGTCATTCGGAGCTCCAAATCAAAAGTTATGGACGATTTAGTGTGGACACGTCAAGTTTATCGGCCTGTTAAAGTAATCATTTTAAACTGATCATTGGTGCTCATTTAGTAAAGGCTTAGAAATAAAGCATAATGCATGACATTACATAGTTATGGAAAGATTGGATTACTTGGACGCTTTGTCATATATATTTTTGTCTCAAATTTTGTTACACTATAGAAAATTTAGCTAGGTTAACGTGGGCATTGGATTCGTGTGTTTCGAAGTTCAAAATCAAAAGTTGCGAACAATTTAGTGCAACCATGTCAAGTTTATCGGCCAGTTAAAATGATTGTTCTAAACTTATCATTGGTGCTCATTGACTAAAAGCTTATAAATGAAGAATAATGCATGGCTTGACGCTGTTTGGGATAGATTGGATTACTTGAACACTTTGTCGAATCTATTTATTTCTCAAATTTGATCACAATATAGAAAATTGAGCTAGCTAAACGTGGCCACTAGATTCGTGTCATTATGAGCTCCAAATCAAAAGTTACGGACGATTTAGTGCAAACATGTCAAGTTGTTCGGCCAGTTGATATGATCATTGTAAACTGATCATTGGTGCTCATTGAGTAAATGCTTATAAATGAAGCATAATGCATGACATCACACATTTTTGGATAACTTGGATAATTTGGACGCATTGTCGTATCTAGTGTTGTCTCAAATTTTGCCTCAATATAGAAAATTTAACTAGCTTAACGTGGGTATTAGATTCATGTCATTCTAATCTATAAATCAAAAGTTATGGATGGTTTAGTGCAGACATGTCAAGATGATCATCCATTTAAAATGATCATTATAAATCTAATGCCCAAGGAATGCATGACATCTCGTAGTTTGGGATAGATTGGATTATTTGGACGCTTTGTCGTATCTATTTCTGTCTTAAATATTGTCACAATATAGAAAATTGAGCTTGCGTAACGTGGGAATTGGATTTGTGTCGTTATGAGCTATAATTCAAAAGATAAGGACGATTTAGTGTAGATACGTCAAGTTGATCGGCCAGTTAGACTGATCATTTTAAACTGATCATTGGTGCTCAATGAGTAGAGGTTTATAAATGAAGTATAATGCATGACATCACATAGTTTTGGATAGATTTGATTACTTGGGGGACTTTTCGAAGCAAATTTAGTCTAAAATTTTGTCAAAATATAGAAAATTAAGCTAGCTTAACGTGGGCATTAGATTTGTCTCATTCTGAGTTCTAAATCAAAATTTATGGACCATTTAGTGCAAACATGTCAAGTGGATCGACTAGTTAATAGATTATTCAAAACTGATCATTGGAACTCATTAAGTAAAGGCTTGTAAATGAAGCATAATCTATGGAATCACGCTGTTTGGGATAGATTGGATTATTTGGACGCTTTGTCGTATCTAGTAATGTATCAAATTTGGTCACAATATAGAAAATTGAGGTAGGTTAACATGGGCGTTGGATTCGTGTCATTATGAGCTATAAATCAAAAGTTACGGACGATTTAGTGCAAATATGTCAAGTTGATCGGCGAGTTAAAATTATCATTCTAAACTAATCATTGGTTCTCATTGAGTAAAGGCTTATAAATGAAGCATAATGCATGACATCACGTAGTTTTGGATAGATTTGATTACTTGAAAGACTTTTCCAATTTTAGTCTAAAATTTTACAACAATATAGAAAATTGAGCTACCTTAATGTGGGTATTGGATTCGTGTAATTCTGAGGTATAAATCAAAAGTTACTTACGATTTAGTGCAGACATGTCAAGTTGATTGGCTAGTTAAAATTACCATTCAAAACTTATCATTGGTGCTTATTGAGTAAAAACTTATAAATGAAGCATAATGCATGACATCACGCAGTTTGGGATAGATTGGATAACTTGGACGATTTGTCGTATCTATTTCAGTCTGAAATTTTGTCACAATATAATAAACTGAGCTAGCTTAACGTGGTCACTGATTCATGTTAATCTGAGCCCTAAATTAGAAGTTACAGATGATTAAGTGGGGACATATCAAGTTGATCAGCTGTTAATATGATCATGCTAAACTGATCATCGGTGTTCATTGAGTAAAAGATTATAAAAGAAGCATAATGCATGATATCACACAGTTTTGGATATATTGGATTATTTGGATGCTTTGTCGTATCTATTACTGTCTCAAATTTTGTCTCATTATATAAATTTGAACTAGCTTAATGTGGGCATTGGATTCGTGTCATTCTGAGCTATAACTCAAAAGTTACGGACAATTTAGTGTAGACATCACACATTTTTGGATAGATACTTATACTTATAAATGAACCATAATTAATGGCATCACACATTTTTGGATATATTGGATTACTTGAACGCTTTGTCGTATCTATTTATGTCTCAAATTTAGTTATAATATAGAAAATTGAGATCGCTAAACGTGGGCATTTGATTCATGTCATTCTGAGATTTAAATCAAAAGTTACACACGATTTAGTTTGGACATGTCAAATTGAGTTGTCAGTTAAAGTGATCATTCTAAACAGATCATTGGTGCTCATTAAGTAAAGGCTTATAAATGAAGCATAAAGCATGGCATCAAGTAGTTTGGATAGATTGGATTACTTGGACGCTTTGTCATCTCTATTTTTGTTCAATTTTGTCACAATATAAAAAACTGAACTAGCTTAATGTGGCATTGGATTCGTGTCATTCTGAGCTCTAAATTATAAGTTACGTATGATTTAGTGCGTACATGTCAAGTTGAGTGGCCATTTAAAGTGATCATTCTAAACAGATCATTGGTGCTCATTAAGTCAACGCTTATAATAAAGCATAATTCATGGCATATAGATTGGATTACTTGGACACTTTGTCGTCTCTATTTATATCTCAGATTTTGTCAAAATATTGAAAATTGAGCTAGCTTAACGTGTGCATTGGATTCATGTCATTCTGATCTCTAAGTCAAAAGTTACATACGATTTAGAGTGGAAAGTTCAACTTGAACGGTCAGTTAATATGATTATTCTAAACTAATCATTAGTGCTCATTGACTAAAGGCTTCTAATTGAAGCATAATGAATGGCATCACGCAGTTTGGGATCGATTGGATTACTGGGACGTTTTATCGAGCTAGTTTTGTCTCAAATTTTGTAACAATATAGAAAGTTGAACTAGCTTCATGTGGTTATTGGATTCGTGTCATTCTGAGCTAAATCAAAAGTTATGGACGATTTCGTGCGGACATGTCAAGTTGATCGGCCATTTAAAATGATCATTCTAAACTGATCGTTAGTGATCGTTGAGTAAAAGCATATAAATGAAGAATAATGCGTGGCTTCATGCCGTTTGGGATGGACTAGATTACTTGGATGCTTTGTCGAATCTATTTGTGTCTCTAGTTTTTCCCCAATATCGAAAATTGAGGTAGTATAACGTGGTCATTGGATTCGTGTCATTCTGAGCTCTAAATCAAAAATTACGAACGATTTAGTTCGGACATGTCAAGTTGATCGGCCATTTAAATTGATCATTCTATACTGATCATTGGTGTTCATTGAATAAAGGCTTATAAATGAAGAATAATACATGGCATCACGCAGTTTGGGATGGACTGGATTACTTGGACGGTTTGTTGTATCTAATTATATCTCAAATTTTGTCATAATATAGAAAATTGAGCTAGCTTGACGTGGGCATTGGATTCTTGTCATTCCGAGATCTAAATCAAAAGTTATAAATGATTTAATGCGTATATGTCAAGTTGATCGGCCAGCAAAGTGATCAATCAAAACTGATCATTAGTGCTCATTGAGTAAAGGCTTATGAATAACGTATAATGCATGGCATCACATAGTTTGAGATTGATTGGATTACTTGGATGCTTTGTAGTATGTAATTCTGTTTCAAATTTTGTCACAATATATAAAATTGAACTAGATTGACGTGAGCATTGGATTTTTGTCATTTTGAGTTCAAAATCAAAACTTACGGATGATTTAGTGCGGAGATGTCAAGTTGATCGGCTAGTTAAAGTGATATGTCTAAACTTATCATTGGTGCTCATTGAGTAAAGGATTATAAATGGAGAATAATGCATGGCATCACGTAGTTTGGGATAGATTGGATTACTTGGACGTTTTGTCATATCTTGACCTATCTCAAATATTTTCACAATATGGAAAATTGAACTAGCATAATATGGGCAATTGATTCGTGTCATTCTCAGATATAAATCAAAAGTTATGGACGATATTCTACAAATATGTTAAATTGATCGAACAGTTAAAATGATCATTCTAAACTGATCGCTTGTGCTTATTGAGTAAAAGCTTATAAATGAAGAATAATGCATGGCATCACGCGGTTGGGATGGACTGGATTACTTGGACGCTTTGTCGTATCTATTTCTTTCTCAAAATTTGTCACAATATAGAAAATTGAGCTAGATAAAAGTGGGCAATGGATTCGTGTCATTTTAAGCTGTAAATAAAAAGTTATGGACGATTTAGTACGGAAATGTCAAGTTGATCGGCCAGTTAAAGTGATCATTCTAAACTGATTATTGGTGCTCATTGAGTAAATTCTTATAAATGAAACATAATTTATGGCATCACATAGTTTGGGATATATTGCATTAATTGGACGCTTTGCGATATCTAGTTCTGTTTAAAATTTTGTCACAATATATAAAGTTGAACTAGATTAATGCGGGCATTGGATTCATATCATTTTGAGCTATAAATCAAAAGTTATGGACGATTTAGTGCAGACATGACAAGTTGATCGGCCAGCTAAAATGATCATTCTAAACTAATCATTGGTGCTCACTGAGAAAAAAATTATAAATGAAAAATAGTGCATGGCAACACCCAGTTGGGATGGATTGCATTACTTGGACATTTTGTCGTGTCTATTTCGGTCTCAATTTTTGTCCCAATATAGAAAATTGAGCTAGCTTAACGTGGTCATTGGATTCGTATCATTCTGAGCTCTAAATCAACTGTTACGAACGATTTAGTGCGGACATGTCAAGTTGATCGGCCATTTAAAGAGATCATTCTAAACTGGTCATTGGTACTCATTAAGTAAAGGCTTATAAATGAAGCATAAAGAATGGCTTCACGCAGTTTGGGATAGATTGGATTACTTGGACGCTTTATCGTCTCTACTTCTGTCACAAATTTTGTCCAAATATAGAAAATTTACCTATCTTAACATGGGCATTGGATTCGTGTCATTCTGAGCACAAAATCAAAAGTTACAGACGATTTAGTGCGGACATGTCAAGTTGTTCGGCCAATTAATATGATTATTCTAATCTAATCATTGGTTCTCATTGAGTAAAGGCTTATAAATGAATCATAATCCATGGCATCACACAGTTTTGGATAGGTTGGATTACTAGGAAATTTCGTCATATCTATTTCGGTCAAAATTTTGTTACAATATAAAAAATTGAGCTAGCTTAACATGGGCATTAGATTCGTGTCATTCTGAGCTCAAAATCAAATGTTAATGACGAAGTGCGGACATGTCAAGTTGATCGGCCAGTTAAACTGATCATTCTAAACTTATCATTGGTGCTCATTGAATAAATGCTTTCAAATGAAGCATAATGCATGGCATCCCACAGTTTGGGTTATATTGGATTGGAAGCTTTTGTCGTTTCTAGTTTTGTTTCAAATTTATTACAATATAGAAAATTGAACAAGCTTAATGTGGTCATTGGATACGTGTCATTGTGAGCTCTAAATCAAAAGTTACAGACGATTTAGTGCGGACATGTCAAGTGATCGGCCAGTTAAGTGATTATTCTAAACTGATCATTGTTGCTCATTAAGTAAAGGCTTATAAATGAAGCATAATGCATGACATCACGCAGTTTGGGTTATATTGGATTACTTGGGAGCTTTGTCGTATCTAGTTTTGTTTTAAATTTTGTCACAACATAGAAAATTGAACTAGCTTAATGTGGGCATTGGATTAGTGTCATTATGAGTTATAAATCAAAAGTTATGGTCAATTTAGTGCATACATGTCATGTTGATCGGCCAGTTAAAATGATCATTTTAAACTGATCATTGGTGCTTATTGATAAAAAGCTTATAAATGAATAATAATGGATGGCATCACACAGTATGGATGGATTGGATTACTTGGACGCTTTATCGTATCTATTTTTGTCTCAAATTTTGTCACAATATAGAAAATTGAGCTAGCTTAACTTGGACATTGGATTCGTGTCATTCGGAGCTCTAAATCAAACGTCACGGACGATTTAGTGCAAACATGTCAAGTTGATCGGCTAGTTAAAGTGATCATTCTAAACTTATCATTGGTGGCCATTGAGTAAACACTTATAAATGAAGCATAATGCATGGCATCATGCAGTTTGGGTTATATTGGATTACTTGGTAGTTTGTCGTATCTAGTTTTGTTTCAAATTTTGTCACAATATAGAAAATTGAACTAGTTTAATGTGAGCATTGAATTTGTGTCATTCTGAGCTCTAAATCAAAACTTACGAACGATTTAGTGCGGACATGTCAAGTTGATCGGCCATTTAAAGGGATCATTCTAAACTGGTCATTGGTACTCATTAAGTAAAGGCTTATAAATGAAGCATAAAGAATGGCATCATGTAGTTTGGGATAGATTGGATTACTTGGACGCTTTATCGTCTCTACTTCTGTCTCAAATTTTGTCCAAATAGAAAAAAAAATCTAGCTTAACGTTGGCATTGGATTCGTGTCATTCTGAGCACAAAATCAAAAGTTACGGATGGTTTAGTGCGGACATGTCAAGTTGTTCGTCCAACTAATATGATTATTCTAAACAAATCATTGGTTCTCATTGAGTAAAGGGTTATAAATGAATCATAATCTATGGCATCACACAGTTTTGGATAGGTTCGATTACTAGGACATTTTGTCATATCTATTTCGGTCAAAATTTTGTTACAATATAGAAAATTGAGCTAGCTTAACATGGGCATTGGATTCGTGTCATTATGAGCTCAAAATCAAATATTAATGACGAAATGCGGACATGTCAAGTTGATCGGCCAGTTAAAGTGATCATGATCATTGGCGCTCATTGAATAAAGGCTTTCAAATGAAGCATAATGCATGTCATCCCACACTTTGGGTTATATTGGATTACTTGGAAGCTTTGTCGTATCTAGTTTTGTTTCAAATTAATTAAAATATAGAAAATTGAACTAGCTTAATGTGGTCATTGGATACGTGTCATTGTGAGCTCTAAATCAAAAGTTACATATGATTTAGTGCAGACATGTCAAGTGATCGGCCAGTTAAGTGATTATTCTAAACTGATCATTGGTGCTCATTAAGTAAAGGCTTATAAATGAAGCATAATGCATGACATCACGCAGTTTGGGTTATATTTGATTACTTGGGAGCTTTGTCGTATCTAGTTTTGTTTCAAATTTTGTCACAACATAGAAAATTGAACTAGATTAATGTGGGCATTGGATTCGTGTCATTATGAGCTATAAATCAAAAGTTATGGAAAATTTAGTGCATACATGTCATGTTGATCGACCAGTCAAAATGATCATTTTAAATTGATCATTGGTGGTGCTCATTGATAAAAAGATTATAAATGAAGAATAATGCATGGCATCACGCAGTTTGGATGGACTGGACTACTTGGACGCTTTATTGTATCTATTTTTGTCTCAAATTTTGTCACAATATAGAAAATTGAGCTAGCTTAACTTGGGCATTGGATTCGTGTCATTCGGAGCTCTAAATCAAAAGTCACAGACGATTTAGTGTAAACATGTCAAGTGGATCGGCTAGTTAAAGTGATCATTCTAAAGTTATCATTGGTGCTAATTGAGTAAAGGCTTATAAATGAAGCATAATGCATGACATCATGCAGTTTGGGTTATATTGGATTACTTGGGAGATTGCCGTATCTAGTTTTATTTCAAATTTTTTCACAATATAGAAAATTGAACTAGCTTAATGTGGGCATTGAATTTGTGTCATTCTGCGCTATAAATCAAAAGTTATGGACGATTTAGTGCATACATGTCAACTTTATTGGTCACTTAAAATGATCATTCTAAACTGATTATTGGTGCACATTGAGTAAAAGCTTATAAATGAAGAATTATGCATGGCATCACGTAGTTTGGGATATATTGCATTACTTGGATGCTTTGCCGTATCTAGTTCTGTTTAAAATTTTATCACAATATAGAAAATTGAACTAGATTAATGCGGGCATTGGATTGGTATCATTTTGAGCTATAAATCAAAAGTTATGGACGATTTAGTGCAGACATGACAAGTTGATCGGTCAGTTAAAATGAGCATTCTAAACTGATCATTGGTGCTCACTGAGTAAAAGCTTATAAATGAAAAATAATGCATGGCAACACCCAGTTCGGATGGATTGGATTACTTGGATGCTTTGTCGTGTCTATTTCTGTCTCATAGTTTGCCACCATATAGAAAATTGAGCTAGCTTAACGTGGGCATTGGATTTGTGTCATTCTAAGCTCTGAATCAAAATTTACAAATGATTTAGTGTGGACATGTCAAGTTGATTGGCCAGTTAAAGTGCTCATTCAAAACTGATCATTGGTGCTCATTGAGTAAAGTCTTATAAATGAACCATAATGCATGACATCACACAGTTTGGGATAGATTTAATTACTTGGACGTTTTGTCATATCTAGTTCGGTCTCAAACTTTGTCGCAATATAGAAAATTTAATTAGATTAATGTGGGCATTGGATTTGTGTCATTCTGAACTATACATCAAAAGTTATGTACAATTTAGTGCAGACATGTCAAGTTGGTCGGCCAGTTAAAATGATCATTCTAAACTGATCATTGGTGCCCATTGAGTAAAAGCTTATAAATAAAAAAATACATGGCATCACGCAGTTTGGGATGGATTCGATTACTTGGACGTTTTTTCGTATCTATTTCTGTCTCAGATTTTGTCACAATATAGAAAATTGAGCTAGATTAACGTGGGCATTGGATTGTGTCCTTCTGAGCTCTAAATCAAAAGTTACGGACGATTTAGTGCGGACATGTCAAGTTGATCGGCCAGTTAAAGTGATCATTCTAAATTGGTCATAGGTGCTCATTTAGTAAAGGCTTATAAATGAAGCATAATGCATGGCATCAAATAGTTTAGGATATATTGGATTACTTGGATGCTTTGTCATATCTAATTCTGTTTCAAATTTTGTCACAATATAGAAATTTGACCTATCTTAAAGTGGGCATTGGATTCGTGTCATTCTGAGCTATAAATAAAAAGTTATGGATGATTTAGTGAAGACATGGCAAGGTTATCACCCTATTAAAATGATCATTCTAAACTGATCATTGGTGCTCATTGAGTAAAAAGTTATAAATGAAAAATAATGCATGGAATCATTTTGTTTGAAATTTTGTCACAATATAGAAAATTGAACTAGATTAATGTGGGCATTGGATTCTTGTCATTCTGATCTCTAAATCAAAAGTTACGGACGATTTAGTGTGCACATGCAAAGTTGAGTGCCCAGTTGAAGTGATCATTCTAAACAGATCATTGGTACTCATTAAGTAAAGCCTTATAAATGAAGCATAGAGCATGGCAGCAAGTAGTTTGGATAAATTGGATTACTTGCATGCTTTATCTTCTCTATTTCTAACTCAAATTTTGTCACAATATAGAAAATTGTGCTAGCTTAACATGGGCATTGGATTCGAGTCATTCTAAGCTCTATATCAAAAGATACGTACAATTTAGTGCGGACATGTGAAGGTTATCGGCCATTTAAAGTAATCATTCTAAACTGATCATTGGTGCTAATTGAGTAAATGCTGATAAATGAAGCATAATGCATGGCATTACACAGTTTGAGTTATATTGGATTTCTTGGACGCTTTGTCGTATCTAGTTCTGTTTCAAATTTTGTCACAATATAGAAAATTGAACTAGCTTAATGTGCGCATTGCATTTTTGTCATTCTGAGCTATAAATCAAAAGTTATGTACGATTTGGTGCACACATGTCAAGTTGATCGGCCCGTTAAAATGATCATTTTAAGCTGATCATTGGTGCTCATTAAGTAAAAGCTTTTAAATGAAAAATAAAGCAAGGTATTACGCAGTTTGGGATAGATGGTATTACTTGGACGCTTTGTCCTGTTTATTTATGTCTCAATTTTTTTAAAAATATAGAAAATTGAGCTAGCTAAATGTGGGCATTGGATTCCTGTCATTCTGAGCTATAAATCAAAAGTTATGGATGATTTAATGTAGACATGACAAGTTTATCGGCCAGTTAAAATGATCAATGTAAACTGATCATTGGTGCTCATTGAGTAAAGGCTTATAAATGTAGCATAATGCATGGCATCACACAGTTTTGGTTAGATTGGATTACTTGGACGCTTTGTCGTATCTATTTATGTATCAAATTTTGTTACACTATAGAAATATGATCTAGCTTAACGTGTGCATTGGATTCGTTTGTTTCGGAGCCCTAAATCAAAAGTTACGCACGATTTAGTGCGGACATGTCAAGTTGATTGGCTATTTCAAGTGATTATTCTGATTTGATCATTGGTGCTATAAAGCATGGCATCAAGCGATTGGATGCTTTGTCATCTCTATTTCTTACTCAAATTTTGTCAAAATATAGAAAATTGACCTAGCTTAACGTGGGCATTGGATTTGTGTAATTCGGAGCTCTAAATCAAAATTTACGGACGATTTATTGCGGATATGTCAAGTGGAACGACAAGTTAATATGATTATTCAAAACTGATCATTGTTACTCATTGCGTAAGGGCTAATAAATGAAGGATAATGCATGGCATCACGCGGTTTGGGATAGGTTGGATTACTTGGACGCTTTGCGGTATCTAGTTCTCTCTCAAAATTTTTCAATATATAGATATATGAGCTAGATTAACGTGGCCATTGGATTCGTGTCATTTTGAGCTCTAAATCAAAATTTATTGACGATTTAGTGCAGATATGTCAAGTTGATCGGCCAGTTAATATGATTATTCTAAACTGATCGTTGGTACGCATTTTATAAAGGGTTATAAATAAAGCATAATGCATGGTATCATGCGGTTTGGGATAGATGGATTACTTGGACACTTTGCCGTATCTAACTCTGTCTCAAATTTTGTCACAAATATAGAAAATTGAACTAACTTAACGTGAACATTGGATTCGTGTCATTTTTAGCTATAAAACAAAGTTATGGAAGACTTAGTGAAATTATGTCAAGTGGATCGGCCAGTTAAAATGATCATTCGAAACTTATCATTGGTGCTCATTGAATAAAGGCTTATAAATGAAGCATAATACATAGCATCACGCAGTTCAGGATAGATTGGATTACTTGGACGCTTTGTCGTATCTATTTTTGCCTCAAATTTTGTTGCAATATTGAATATTGTTCTAGATTAATGTGGGTATTGGATTCGTGTTATTCTGAGCTCTAAATCAAAATTTACTGACGATTTAGTGCAGACATGTCAAGTGGACTGGCCAGTTAATATGATTAATCAAAATGGATCATTGGTACTGATTGAGTAAAGGCTTATAAATGAAGGATAATGCATGGCATCACGTTGTTTGATATAGGTTGGATTACATGGACGCTTTGCCGTACCTAGTTCCGTCTTAAATTTTGTCAAAATATAGAAATTTGAGCTAGATTAAAGTGGACATTGGATTCGTATCATTCAGAGCTCTAAAGAAAAATTTACAGATGATTAAGTGGGGACATGTCAAGTGGATCGGCTAGTTAAAATGATTATTCTAAACTGATCAATTGTACGCATTGTGGAAGGGCTTATAAATTAAGCATAATGCCTGGCATCCCGTAGTTTGGGATAAATTGAATTACTTGGATGCTTTGTCGTAAATTGTGTCTTTAATTTTGTTACAATGTAGAAAATTGAGCTAGCTGAACATGCGCATTGGATTCGTGTGTTTCGGAGGTCTACATCAAAAGTTATGGACGATTTAGTGTGTACATGTCAATTTGATCGGACAGTTAAAGTGATCATTCTAAACTGAACACTTGTGCTCATTAAGTCAAGGCTTATAAATGAAGCATAGAGCAAGGGATCACGCAATTTGGAATAGATTGGATTACTTGGATGCCTTGTGTTCTCTATTTCGGTCTCAAATTTTGTCAAAATATAGAAATTTGAGCTAGTTTAATGTGGGTATTGGATTCGTGTCATTCTGAGTTCTAAATCGAAATTTACAGACGATTTAGTGCGGACATTTCAAGTGGATCGGCGAGTTAATATGATTATTCCAAACTGATCATTGGTAATCATTGAGTAAAGGCTGATAAATGAAGCATAATGCATGGCATCATGCAGTTTGGGATGGATTGGATTACTTAGACGCATTATCGTATCTATGTATGTCTTAAATTTTGTCAAAATATAGAAAATTGAGGTAGCTTAACGTCGGCATTTGATTCATGTCATTCTGAGTTCTAAATCAAAAGTTACGGAGGATTTAGTGTGGACATGTCAAGTTGATCAGCCAGTTAAGTGATCATTCTAAACTGATCATTGGTGCTCATTAAGTAAAGGCTAATAAATGAAGCATAAAGCATGGTATCAAGCAGTTTGGATAGATTCAATTACTTGGACACTTTGTCGTCTCTATTTCTGTCTCAAATTTTGTCAAAATATAGAAAATTGAGCTAGGTTAACATGGGAATTGGATTCGTGTCTTTCTAAGTTCTAAATCAAAAATTTACGAACGATTTAGTGCGGTCATGTCAAGTGGATCGGTGAGTTAATATGATTATTCAAAACTGATCATTGGTACTCATTGAGTAAAGGCTTATATATGAAGCATAATGCATGGCATCACGCGGTTTGGGATAGATTGGATTACTTGGACACTTTGTCGTATCTAGTTCTGTCTCATATTTTGTCAAAATATAGAAAATTGACGCAGCTTAACGTGGGCATCGGATTCGTTTCATTTTGAGCTCTAAATAAAAATTTACAAACGATTTAGTGCGGACATGTCAAGTGGATCGCCAGTTAAAATGATTATACTAAACTGATTGTGGGTACTCATTGAGTAAAGGCTTATAAATGAAGCATAATGCATGGCATCACGCAGTTTGGGATAGATTGGATTACTTGGATGGTTTGTCATATCTAGTTCTGTCTCATATTTTGTTACAATATAGAAAAAATAACTAGCTTAATTATGGCATTGGATTCGTGTCATTCTGAGATATAAATCAAAAGTTACTTATGATTTAGTGCACCCTTGTCAAGTTGATCGGCCAGTTTAAATGATCATTCTAAACTGATCATTGGTGCTCATTCAGTAAAAGCTTATCAATGAAGAATAATGCAAGGCATCACGCAATTTGGCATATATTGGATTACTTGGACGCTTTGTCGTATCTATTTCTGTCTCAAATTTTGTCCCAATATAGAATATTGACATAGCTTAACGTGGGCATTGGATTTGTATCATTCTAACCTCTAAATCAAAAGTTAAGAACGATTTAGTGCAAAAATGTCAAGTTGAATGGCCGGTTAATATGATCATTCGAAACTGATCATTGGTGCTCATTGAGTAAATGCTTATAAATGAAGCATAATGATGATGTCACACATTTTTGGATAGCTTGGATAACTTGGATGCTTTGTCGTATCTGTATCTGTCCAAATTTTGTCTCAATATAGAAAATTGAACTAGCTAAACGTGGGCATTGGATTGGTGTCATTTTGAGTTATAAATCAAAATTTACAGACAATTTAGTGCAGAAATGTCAAATTTTTCGGCCAGTTAAAATTATCATACATAACTGATCATTGGTGCTCATTGAGTAATGGCTTATAAATGAAGCATAATGCATGGCACCACGCACTTTGGGATAGATTGGAATACTTGGACGCTTTGTCGTATCTATTTATGTGTCAATTTTCTCTCAATATAGAAAATTGAGCTAGCTTAATGTGGGTATTGGATTCGTTTCATTTTGACCTATAAATCAGATGTTACGGACGATTTCGTGTGGACATGTCATTATCGGCAAGTTAATGTGATTATTCTAAACTGATCATTGGTGTTCATTGAGTTAAAGCTTATAAATGAAGCATAATACATGGCATCACGCAGTTTGAGATAAATTGGAAAACTTCGACACTTTGTTGTATCTAGTTTTGTCTCAAATTTTGTCATAAAATAGAACATTGAACTAGTTTAACGTGGGCATTGGGTTCGTGACATTCAATGCTATAAATCAAAAGTTACGGATGATTTAGTGGAGAATGTCAAGTTGATCGACCAGTTAAAATGATCACTCTAAATTGATCATTGGTGCTTATTGTGTAAAGGTTTATAAATGAAAAACAATGCATGGCATATCAAAGTTTTGGACAGATTGGATTAATTGGACGGTTTGTCAGATCTAGTTATGTCTTAAATTTTGTCAAAGTATTCAAAATTTAGCTAAAACGTGGGCATTGGATTCGTGTAATTCTGAGCTCTAAATTAAAATTTATGGATGATTTAGTGCGTACATGTCAAGTGGATCGACAGGTTAATATTACTATTCTAAACTGATAATTGGTACTCATTTAGTAAACGCTTATATATGAATCATAATCTATGGCATCGCGCGGTTTGGGATATATTGGATTACTTGGACGTTTTTGTATCTAATTCTGTCTCAAAATTTGACACAATATAGAAAATTGAACTAGCTTAACATGGGCATGGGATTTAGTCATTTTGAGATAGAAATCAAAAGTTACGGACGATTTAGTGTAGCCATGTCAAGTTGATTGGCGAGTTAAAATGATCATTCTAGACTGATCATTGGTGCTCATTGAGAAAAGATTTATCAATGAAGCATAATGTATGGCATCACGCAGTTTAGGATAGATTTGATTATTTGGACGCTTTCTCTTATCTATTTCTGTCACAATTTTTTATCATTTTAGAAAATTGAAGTAGTTTAATGTGTGCATTAGATTCGTGTCATTTTGAGCTATAAATCAAAAGTTACAAATGATTTAGTCTGGATAGATCAAGTTGATCGGTCAGTTAATATGATTATTCTAAACCGATCATTGGTTCTCATTGAGTGAAGGCTTGCAAATGAAGTATAATGCATGGCATCATACAGTTTGGGATAAATTGTAATACTTGTACGCTTTGTCGTATCTAGTTTTATCTCAAATTTTGTCACAATATAGAAAATTGAACTAGTTTAACGTGGGCATTGGGTTCGTGTCATTCAAACCTATAAATCAAAAGTTACGGACGATTTAGTGTGGAAATATCAAGTTGATCTGCCAATTAAAATGATCATTGTAAACTGATCATTAGTGCTTATTGTGTAAAGGAATGCATGGCCTTTCGCAGTTCGGGATAGATTGGATTACTTGGATGCTTTGTCGTATCTACTTATGTCTTAAATTTTGTCACATATAGAAAATTGAGCTAGCTTAACATGGGCATTGGATTTGTCTCATTATGAGCTATAAATATAATTACGGATGATTTAGTGCAGATATGTCAAGTTGATCGGCAAGTTAGAATGATGATTTCAAACCGATCATTGCTGCTCTTTGAGTAAGCCTTATAAATGAAGCATATTGCATGACATTATACAGTTTTGGATAGATTTGATTACTTGGAAGACTTTTCGAAGCAAATTTAGTCTTAAATTTTGTCTTAAATATAGAAAATTGAGCTAGCTTAACGTGGTCATTGGAATCGTGTCATTCTGAGCTCTAAATCAAAATTAAGGAACGATTTAGTGCGGACATGTCAAGTTGATCGACCAATTAATATGATTATTCAAAACCGATCATTGGAACTTATTGAGTAAAGACTTATAAATTAAGCATAATGCATAACATCAAACAGTTTTAGATAGATTTGATTACTTGGAGGACTTTTCGAAGAAAATTTAGTCTAAAATTTTATCAAAATATAGAAAATTGAGATAGCTTAACGTGGGCATTGAATTCGTGTCATTCGGAGCTCTAAACCAAAATTTACGAACGATTTTGTGTGGACATGTCAAGTGGATCGACAAGTTAATATGATCATTCAAAACTGATCATTGGTACTCATTGAGTAAAGGCTTATAAATGAAGGATATTCTATAGCATCACACTATTTGGGATATATTGGATTATTTGAATGCTTTGTCGTATCTAGTTTTGTTTCAAATTTTGTCACAATATAGAAAATTGAAATAGTTTAACGTCGACATTGGATTCATGTCATTCAGTGCTCTAAATCAAAAGTTACGGACCCTTTAGTGATCATTTTAACTAGCAAGTTAAAATGATCATTGGTGCTCATTTTAAACTAGCCAGTTAAAATGATCATTGGTGCTCACAAGTTGATCGGCCAGTTAAAGTTATCATTTTAAACTGATCATTGTTGCTCATTGAGTAAAGGCTTATAAATAAAGCAGAATGCATGGCATCACTCAGTTTGGGATAGATTGAATTACTTAGACGCACTGTCGTATCTAGTTCTATCTTAAATTTTGTCACAATATAAAAAATTGAACTAGCTTAACATGGGCATTGGATTGGTGTCGTTCTAAGCTATAAATCAAAAGTTATGGACGATTTAGTGGAGACATATCAAGTTGATCGGCTAGTTAAAGTGATCATTCTAAACTAATCGTGGGTGCTCATTAAGTAAAGGCTTATATATAAATGAAGCATAATGCATGGCATCACGCAGTTTGGGATATATTGGATTACTTGGACGCTTTGTTGTGTCTATTTCTCTCTCAAATTTAGTTACAATATAGAAAATTAAACTCCCTTAACATGGGCATTGGATTCGTGTCATTTGGAGCTATAAATCAAAAGTTCTGGATGATTTTGTGTAGGCATGTCAAGTTGATTGGCCAGTTAAAATGATCATTCTAAATTGATCCTTGGTGCTCATTGATTAAAGCTTTATCAATGAAGCATAATGCATGGTATCACGCAGTTTGGGATAGATTGGATTCCTTGGATGCTTTTTCATATCAATTTCCATCTCAAAATTTTCTCAGAATAGAAAATTGAGCTAACTTAACGTGGGCATTGGATTCGTGTCATTTTGAGATATAAATCAAAAGTTACAGACGATTTAGTGCGGACATGTCAAGTTGATCCGCCAATTGACATGATTATTCTAAACTGATCATTGGTGCTCACTGAGTAAAGGATTATAAATGAAGCATAATGCATGGCATCACGCAGTTTGAGATAGATTGGAATTCTTGGATGCTTTGTCGAACCTAGTTTTGTCTCAAATTTTGTTATAAAATAAAAAATTGGACTAGATTAACGTGGGCATTGGATTCGTGTCATTCAAAGCCATAAATCAAAAGTTACGGATGATCCAGTGCAATGTTAAGTTGATTGGCCAGTTAAAATGATTACTCTAAACTGATCGTTGGTGCTCATTGTGTAGATGTTCATAAATGAAACATAATTCATGGCATTTCGCAGTTTTTGATAGATTGGATTACTTGAACGCTTTGTCATATCTAATTCGGTCTCAAATTTTGTCAAAATATTGAAAATTGAGCTAAAACGTGGGCACTGTATACGTGTCATTCGGAGTTCTAAATCAAAATTTATAGATGATTTAGTACGTACATGTCAAGTGGATCGACCAGTTAATATTACTATTCTAAACTGATAATTGGTACTCATTTAGTAAACGCTTATAAATGAAGCATAATCTATGTCATCACACGGCTTAAGATAGATCGGATTACTTCGACGTCTTTTCATATCTAGGTCTGTCTTAAATTTTGTCAAAGCATAGAAAATTGAACTAGCTTAACATGAGCATTGGATTCGGGACATTCTGGCTATAAATCAAAATGTACAGACAATTTAGTGTAGCCATGTCAAGTTGATAGGCGTGTTAAAATGATCATTCTAAACTGATCATTGGTGCTCATTGATAAAGGTTTATCAATGAATCATAATGCATGGCATCACACAGTTTGAGATAGATTGGATTATTTGGACTCTTTGTCGAATCTATTCGGACTCAATTTTTAAACAATACAGAAAATTGAACAAGCTTAACGTAGGCATTGTATTCGTGCCATTTTGAGCTATTAATCAAAAGTTACGGACCATTTAGTTTGGAAATTTCAGGTTGATCGGCCAGTTAATATGATTATTTTAAACTGATCATTAGTGTTGAATGGGTCAAGGCTTAATAATGAAGCAGAATGCATTGCATCACGCAGTTTGGGATAGATTGTAATAATTGAACGCTTTGTCGTATCTAGTTTTGTCTCAAATTTTGTCACAATATAGAAGATTGAACTAGTTTAATGTGTGCATTGGGCTCATGTCATTCTAAGCTATAAATCAAAAGTTACAGACGATTTAGTGCATACATGGCAAGTTGATCGGCCAGTTAAAATGATCACTCTAAACTGATCATTGGTGCTTATTGAGTAAAGGAATGCATGGCATCTCGCAGTTTGGGATAGATTGGATTACTAGAATGCTTTTTCGTATCTATGTTTGTCTTAAATTTTGTCACAATATAGAAAACTGAGCTAGCTTAACGTGGGCATTGTATTTGTGTCATTATGAACTATTAATCAAAAATTATGGACGATTTAGTTCTGATATGTCAAGTTGATTGACTAGTTAAAATGATCATTTTAAACTGATCATTGGTGCTCATTGAGTAAATGCTTATTAATGAAGGATAATGCATGACATCACAGAGTTTTGGATAGATTTGATTACTTGGAGGACTTTTCGAAGCAAATTTAGTCTTAAATATTGTAAAAATATTGAAAATTGAGCTAGTTTAATGTTGTCATTGGATTCGTGTCATTCTGAGCTCTAAATCAAAATTTACGGCAGATTTAGTGCGGACATGTGAAGTGGAACGACCAGTTAATATGATTTTTCAAAACTGATCATTGGTACTCATTGAGTATAATCTATGACATCACTCTATTTGGGATAGACTAGATTATTTGGATGCTTTGTCGTATCTATTTCTGTGTCAAATTTTGTCACAATATAGAAAACTGAACTAGCTTAACGTAGGCATTCTGAGATCTAAATCAAAAGTTACGGATGATTTAGTGCGGACATGTCAAGTTGATCGCCATGTTAAAGTGATCATTTTAAACTAATCATTGGTGCTCATTTTGTAAAGGCTTAGAAATGAAGCATAAAGCATGACATTACATAGTTATGGATAGATTGGATTATTTGGACGCTTTATCATATCTATTTCTGTCTCAAATTTTGTTACACTATAGAAAACTTAGCTAGGTTATCGTGGGCATTGGATTCGTGAGTTTCGGAGCTCTAAATCAAAAGTTGCGAACGACTTATTGCAGCCATGTCAAGTTTATCGGCCGGTTAAAATGATCATTCTAAACTTATCATTGGTACTCATGGGGTAAAAACTTATAAATGAAAAATAATGCATGGCTTCACGGAGTTTGGGATATATTGGATTACTTGGACGCTTTGTCGTATCTATTTATTTCTAAATTTTGTCAGAACATAGAAAATTTAGCTAGCTAAACGTGGGCACTGGATTCGTGTCATTCTGAGCTCTAAACCAAAAGTTACTGACGATTTAGTGCAAACATGTCAAGTTGATCGGCCTGTTGATATGATCATTGTAAACTGATCATTGGTGCTCATTGAGTAAATGCTTATAAATGAAGCATAATGCATGACATCACGCAGTTTTGGATATCTTGGATAACTTGGACGCATTGTCTTATCTAGTTTTCTCTCAAATTTTGCTTCAACATAGAAAATTTATCTAGCTTAACGTGGGAATTGGATTTGTGTCATTCTAGGCTTTAAATTAAAAGATATGAACGATTTAGTGCAGACATGTCAAAATGATCATCCAGTTAAAATGATTATTTTAAACTGATTATTGGTACTCATTGAGTAAAGGCTTATAAATGAAGCATAATCTATGACATCACGCTGTTTGGGATAGATTGGATTATTTGGATGTTTTGTCGTATCCTGATCTGTCTCTGATTTTGTCACAATATATAAAATTGAACTAGTTTAAAGTGGGAATTGGATTCGTTTCATTCTGAGCTCCAAATCAAAAGTTGCAGATGATTTAGTGCGGACATGTCAAGTTTATCGGCCTGTTAAAGTGATCATTTTAAACTGATCATCAGTGCTCATTTAGTAAAGGCTTAGAAATGAACCATAATGCATGGAATTACATAGTTATGGATAGATTAGATTACTTGGACGCTTTGTGATATCTATTTATGTCTCAAATTTTGTTACAATACATAAAATTTAGCTAGGTTAACGTGGGCATTGGAATCTTGTGTTTCGGAGCTCTAAATCAAAAGTTGCGAACGATTTAGTGCAGCCATGTCAAGTTTATCAGCTGGTTAAAATGATCATTCTAAACTTATCATTGGTGCTCATGGAGTAAAAGCTTATATGAATGAAGAATAATGCATGCCTTCACACAGTTTGGGATAGATTGGATTATTTGGACGCTTTGTTGTATCTATTTATTTCCCAAATTTTGTCATAATATGGAAACTTGAGCTAGCTAAACGTGGGCACTAGATTCGTGTCAATCGGAGCTCTAAATCAAAAGTTACGGATGATTTAGTGCAAACATGTCAAGTTGATCGGCCAGTTGATATGATCATTATAAACTGATCGGGTGTGCTCATTGACTAAATGCTTATAAATGAAACATAATGCATGACATCAAGCAGTTCTGGATAGCTTGGATAACTTGGACGCATTGTCGTATCTAGTTTTGTCTAAAATTTTTCCTCAATATTGAAACTTTTACTAGCTTAATGTGGGCATTGGATTCGTTTCATTGTAAGCTATAAATCAAAAGTTTTGGACAATTTAGTGCAGACATGTCAAGATGATCACCCAGTTAAAATGATCATTCTAAACTGCTCATTGCTACTCATTCAGTTAAGGCTTATAAATGAAGCATAATCTATGGCATCACGCTGTTTGGGATAGATTGGATTATTTGGACGCAGTCGTATCTAGGTCTGTTTCAGATTTTGTCACAATATATAAAATTCAACTAGCTTAACGTGGGCATTGGATTCGTGTCATTCGGAGCTCCAAATCAAAAGTTACAGACGATTTAGTGCGGACATGTCAAGTTTATCGGCCTGTTAAAGTAATCATTTTAAACTGATCATTGGTGCTCATTTAGTAAAGGCTTAGAAATAAAGCATAATGCATGACATTACATAGTTATGGAAAGAATGGATTACTTTGACGCTTTGTCATATATATTTCTGTTTCAAATTTTGTTACACTATAGAAAATTTAGCTAGGTTAACGTGGGCATTGGATTCATGTGTTTCGAAGTTCTAAATCAAAAATTGCAAACAATTTAGTGCAGCCATGTCAAGTTTATCGGCCAGTTAAAATGATTGTTCTAAACTTATCATTGGTGCTCATTGACTAAAAGCTTATAAATGAAGAATAATGCATGGCTTGACACAGTTTGGGATAGATTGGATTACTTGAACACTTTGTCGAATCTATTTATTTCTCAAATTTGATCACAATATAGAAAATTGAGCTAGCTAAACGTGGGCATTGGATTCGTGTCATTATGAGCTCCAAATCAAAAGTTACGGACGATTTAGTGCAAACATGTTAAGTTGATCGGCCAGTTGATATGATCATTGCAAACTGATCATTGGTGCTCATTAAGTAAATGCTTATAAATGAAGCATAATGCATGACATCACACATTTTTGGATAGCTTGGATAATTTGGACGCATTGTCGTATCTAGTTTTGTCTCAAATTTTGCCTCAATATAGAAAATTTAACTAGCTTAACGTGGGCATTAGATTCGTGTCATTCTAATCTATAAATCAAAAGTTATGGATGGTTTAGTGCAGACATGTCAAGATGATCATCCACTTAAAATGATCATTCTAAATCTAATGCCCAAGGAATGCATGACATCTCGTAGTTTGGGATAGATTGGATTATTTGGACGCTTTGTCGTATCTATTTCTGTCTTAAATATTGTCACAATATAGAAAATTGAGCTTGCGTAACGTGGGAATTTGATTTTTGTCGTTATGAGCTATAATTCAAAAGATAAGGACGATTTAGTGTAGATACGTCAAGTTGATCAGCCACTTAGACTGATCATTTTAAACTGATCATTGGTGCTCATTGAGTAGAGGTTTATGAATGAAGTATAATGCATGACATCACATAGTTTTAGGTAGATTTGATTACTTGGAGGACTTTTCGAAGCAAATTTAGTCTAAAATTTTGTCAAAATTTAGCTAGCTTAACGTGGTCATTAGATTTGTCTCATTCTTAGCTCTAAATCAAAATTTACGGACCATTTAGTGCAAACATGTCAAGTGGATCGACTAGTTAATATGATTATTCAAAAGTGATCATTGGAACTCATTAAGTAAAGGCTTGTAAATGAAGCATAATCTATGGAATCACGCTGTTTGGGATAGATTGGATTATTTGGATGCTTTGTCCTATCTAGTTATGTATCAAATTTGGTCACAGTATAGAAAATTGAGCTAGGTTAATATGGGCGTTGGATTTGTGTCATTATGAGCTATAAATCAAAAGTTACGGACGATTTAGTGCAAATATGTCAAGTTGATGGGCGAGTTAAAATTATCATTCTAAACTGATCATTGGTTCTCATTGAGTAAAAGCTTATAAATGAAGCATAATGCATGACATCACGTAGTTTTGGATAGATTTGATTACTTGGAAGACTTTTCCAATTTTAGTCTAAAATTTTACAACAATATAGAAAATTGAGCTAGCTTAATGTGGGTATTGGATTCGTGTCATTCTGAGGTATAAATCAAAAGTTACTTACGATTTAGTGCGGACATGTCAAGTTGATTGGCTAGTTAAAATTATCATTCAAAACTGATCATTGGTGCTTATTGAGTGAAAACTTATAAATGAAGCATAATGCATGACATCACGCAGTTTGGGATATATTGGATTACTTGGATGATTTGTCGTATCAATTTCTGTCTGAAATTTTGTCTCAATATAATAAATTGAGCTAGCTTAACGTGGTCATTGATTCGTGTTATTCTGAGCCCTAAATTAGAAGTTACAGACGATTTAGTGGGGACATATTGAGTTGATCAGCAGTTAATATGATCATGCTAAACTGATCATCGGTGTTCATTGAGTAAAAGATTATAAAAGAAGCATAATGCATGATATCACACATTTTTGGATATATTGCATTATTTGGATGCTTTGTCGTATCTATTTCTGTGTCAAATTTTGTCTCAATATAGAAATTTGAACTATCTTAATTTGGGCATTGGATTCGTACTATTCCGAGCTATAAATGAAAAGTTACGTACATTTTAGTGCGGACATTTCAAGTTGATTGGCCAATTAAAATTATCATTCAAAACTGATCATTTGTGCTTATTGAGTAAAAGCTTATAAATAAAGCATAATGCATGACATAACGCAGTTTGGGATAGATTAGATTATTTAGAAGCTTTGCCGTCTCCATTTTTGTCTATAATTTTGTCAGAATATAATAAACTGAGCTAGCTTAACATGAGCATTGGATTCAAATTACTTAGAGCTCTAAATTAGAAGTTACAGACGATTTAGTAGGGACATGTCAAGTTGAGCAGCCGTTAATATGATCACTCTAAACTGATAATTGGTGCTCATTGAGTAAAATATTATAAAAGAAGCATAATGCATCACATAACGCATCACATAACGCATCACATAACGCAGTTTTGGATAGATTGGATTACTTGGAAAATTTGTCGTATTGATTACTGTCTCAATTTTTGTCTCATTACAGAAATTTGAACTAGCTTAACGTGGGCATTGGATTCTTGTCATTCTGAGCTATAAATCAAAAGTTACAGACAATTCAGTGTAGACATGTCAAGTGGATCGGTGAGTTAAAATGATCATTCTAAACTGATCATTGGTACTCATTGAGTAAATGCTTATAAATGAAGCTTAAGGCATTACATCACGCAGTTTTTGATAGATTGGATTACTTGTCCGCTTTGTCATATCTATTACTGTCTCAAATTGTCTCTCAGTATAGAAATTTTAACAAGCTTAATGCGGAGATTGGATTCGTGTCATTATGAGCTATAAATCAAAAGTTACAGACGATTTAGTGCAGACATGTCAAGTGGATCGACGAGTTAAAATGATCATTCTAAACTGATCATTGGTACTCATTGACCAAATGCTTATAAATGAAACATAATGCATGACATCACACAGTTTTGGATAGATTTGATTACTTGGAGGACTTGGCAAAGCAAATCTAGTCTTAAATTTTATCACAATATAGAAAATTGTGCTAGCTTAACGTAGGCAATGGATTCGTTTCATTATGAGCTCGAAATCAAAAGTTATGGACAATATAGTGCAGATATTTCAAGTTGATTGGCCAGTGAAAATTATCAATTAAAACTGATCATTGGTGCTTATTGAGTAAAAGCATATAAATGAAGCATAATTCATGGCATCACGCAGTTTGGGATAGATTGGATTACTTGGACGCTTTTTCATCTCCATTTCTGTCTCAAATTTCGTCAAAATATAATAAACTGGGCTAGCTTAACGTAAGCATTGAATTCTTGTTATTCTCAGCTCTAAATTAGAAGTTGCGGACGATTTAGTGGGGACATATCAAGTTGATCAGCTGTTAACATGATCATTCTGAACTAATCATTGGTGCTCATTGAATAAAAGATTATAAATGAAGCATAATGCATGACATTATACAGTTTTGGATAGATTGGATTACTTAGACCCTTTGTCATATCTATTTCTATGTCAATATAGAAAATTGAACTAGCTTAACATGTGCATTGGATTCGTGTTATTATGAGCTATAAATCAAAAGTTATGGACGATTTAGTGCAGACATGTCAAGTGGATCGGCCAGTTAAAATGATCATTCTAAACTGATCATTGGTGCTCATTAAGTCAAGGCCTATAAATGAGGCATAATGCATGATATCACGTTGTTTCGGATAGATTTGATTTCTTGGAAGACTTGTCGAAGCAATTTTAGTCTTAAATTTTATCACAATATATAAAATTGAGCTAGTTTAACGTGGACATTGGATTCGTGTCATTCTGAGCTCTAAGTCAAAAGTTACAGACGATTTAGTGCGAACATGTATAGTTGATTGGGCAGTTAATATTATTCATTGGTGATTATTGAGTAAAAGTTTATAAATGAAGCATAATGCATGGCATCAAGCATTTTGGATAGATTAGATTACTTAGACGCTTTATCGTCTCCGTTTTTGTCTCAAATTTTGTCACAATATAATAAACTGAGCTAGCATAACATGAGCATGAGATTCGTGTTATTCTGAGCTCTACATTAAAAGTTACGGACGAAATGGTACGGAAATTTCAAGTTTATCAGCCAGTTATCATCATTCTAAGCTAATCATTGGTACTCATTGAGTAAAAGCTTAGAAATGAAGCATAATGCATGACATCACGTAGTTTTAGATATTTTGGATTACTTGGAAGCTTTGTCGTATCTATTTCTATCTCAATTTTCATCTCATTATAGAAATTTGAACTAGCTTAACGTAGGCGTTGGATTTGTCTCATTCAGAGCTCTAAATCAAAATTTACGGACGATGTAGGGCGGACATGTCTAGTTGATCGGCCAGTTGATATGATTATTTTAAACTCATCATTGGTGTTCATTGAGTAAAGGCTTATAAATGAAGCATAATGCATGGCATCACACAGTTTGGAATTGATTGGATTAGTTGGATGCTTTGTCGTATCTAGTTCTATCTCAAATTTTGTAAAAATATAGAAAATTGAACTAGCTTAACATGGGCATTGGATTCGTTTCATTTTGAGCTATAAATCAAAATTTATGGACGATTTAGTGGAGACATGTAAAGTTGATTATCAAGTTAATATGATCATTCTAAATTGATCATTGATGCTCATTAAGTAAAAGCTTATAAATGAAGAATAGCGCATGGCATCAAGCAGTTTGGATAGATTGGATTACTTAGATGCTTTGTCGTCTCTATGTCTATATCAAATATGGTCAATGTATAGAAGATTGAGCTAGCTTAACATGGGCATTGGATTCATGTCCTACTGAGCTCTAAATCAAAATTTATGGAGGATTTAGTGCGGACATGTCAAGCTCATCGGCCAGTTAATATGTTTATTTAAAACTGATCATTGCTGCTCATTCAATAAGGCTTATAAATGAATCATAATGCATGGTATCACACAGCTTGGGATAGATTGGATTACTTGTACGCTTTGTCTTATTGAGTTATGTCTCAAATTATGTCACAATATAGAACATTGAGCTAGCTTAACATAGGTATTGAATTCGTGTCATTCTTAGCACATCAAAAATTACAGACGATTTAGTGCGGACATGTCAAGTTGATCAGTAGTTAAAATGATCATTCTAAACTGATTATTGGTGCTCAATAAGTAAAGTCTTATAAATAAATCATAACGCATGGCATCAAGAAGTTAGATTAGATTGGCTTACTTGGAAACATTTTCATCTCTATTTCTGTCTCAAATTTAGTCAAAGCATTGAAAATTAAGCTAACTTAACGTGGGCATTGGATTCGTGTCATTCTAAGCTGTAAATCAAAATTTATGGACGATTTAGTGCGGACATGTCAAGTTGAACGGCCATTTAATATGATTATTCTTAACTGATCATTGGTGCTCATTGAGTAAAGGCTAATAAATGAAGCATAACGCATAACATCACGTAGTTTTAGATAGATTTGATTACTTGGATGCTTTGTCTTAACGTTGGTATTGAATTCGTGTCATTTAGAGCGCTAAATCAAAAGTTACAGACGATTTACTGCGGACATGTCAAGTTGATTGGTCAGTTAAAGTGACAATTCTCAACTGATGATTGGTGCTCATAAAGTAGAGACTTATAAATAAAGCATAATTCATGACATCACACATTTTTGGATGGATTTGATTACTTGGAAGACTTTTCGAAGCAAATTTAGTCTTAAATTTTGTCAAAATATAGAAAAATGAGCTTGCTTAACATGGGCATTGGATTCGTATCATTCTGAGTTTTAAATCAAAATTTACGGACGATTTAGTGCAGACATGTCAAGTGGATTGACTAGTTATTACGATTATTCAAAAATGATCATTGGTAGTCATTGAGTAAAGGCTTATAAATGAATCATAATCTATGGCATCATGAGGTTTGCGATATATTGGATAACATGGACGCTTTATCGTATCTAGTTTGGTCTCAAATTTTGTCACAATATAGAAAATTGAACTAGCTTAACGTGGGCATTGGATTCGTGTCATTCTGAGCTAGTTAAAGTGATTATTCTAAACTGATCATTGGTGCTCATTGAGTAAAGGCTTAGAAATGAAACATAATGCATGGCATTACATAGTTATGGATAGAAAGGATTACTTGGACGCTTTGTCGTATCTAGTTATGTCTTAAAATGCAGACATGTCAAGTTGATCGGCCAGTTAAAATGATAATTCTAAACTGATCATTGGTGCTCATTGAGTAAAGGATTATAAATGAGCATAATGCATGGCATCACGCAGTTTGGGATAGATTGGATTATATCGGCGCTTTGTCGTATCTATTTATGTCTTAACTTTTGTCACAATATAGAAAATTGATAAGGCTTAACATGGGCATTGGATTCGTGTCATTCGGAACTTTAAATCAAGAGTTACAGGCGATTTTGTGCAAACAAGTCAAGTGGATATGCGAGTTAAATTGATCATTCTTAACTGATCATTGTTGCTCATTGACTAAAGGATTATAAATGAGCATAACGCAGTTTTGGATAGATTTGATTACTTGGAGGACTTGTCGAAGTAATTTTAGTCTTAAATTTTATAACAGTATAGAAAATTGAGCTAGCTTAACATGGGCATTGGATTCGTGTCATTCGGAGCTCCAAATCAAAAGTAACGGAGGGTTTAGTGCGGACATTTCAAGTTGATTGGCCTGTTAAAATTATACTTCAAAACTGATCATTGGTGCTTATTGAGTAAAAGCTTATAAATGAAGCATAATGCATGGCATCACGTTGTTTGGGATAGATTGGATTACTTGCACGTTTTGTGATCTCCATTTGTGTCTCAAATTTTGTCACAATATAATAAAACGAGCTAGCTTAACGTAAGCACTGGATTCGTGTTATTTTGATCTCTAAATTAAAAGTTACACGCTTTGTCATCTCCATTTCTTTCTCTAGATTACTTGCACGCTTTGTCATCTCTAGATTACTTGCACGCTTTGTCATCTCCATTTCTGTCTCAAATTTTCTCACAATATAAAAAGCTGAGCTAGTTTAACATAAGCATTGAATTCATATTATTCTGATCTCTAAATTAAAAGTTACGAACAATTTACTGCAGACATTTCAAGTTGATCGGCCAGTTAATATGATCATTCTAAGCTGATCATTGGTGCTCATTGATTAAAGGCTTATAAATGAATCATAATGCATGACATCACGCAGTTTGGGATATATTGGATTACTTGGACGGTTTGTCTTATCTATTTCTATCTTAATGTTTGTGATAATATAGAACATTGAGCTAGCTAGCATAACGTAGCCACTGAATTCGTGTCATTTTGAGCGCTAAATCAAAAGTTACGGTTATTTAGTGCAGACATGTCAAGTTGATCGGCAATTTAAAGTGATCATTCTAAACTAATGATTGGTGCTCATTAAGTGAAGGCTGATAAATGAATCATAAAGCATGAGATCAAGTAGTTTGGATAGATTAGATTTCTTAGACGCATTGTCATCTCTATTTCTGTCTCAAATTTTCTCTAAATATAGAAAATTGAGTTAGCTTAACGTGGGCATTGCATTCGTGTCATTCTGAGCTCTAAATAAAAGTTATGTACCAGTTAATATGATTATTCTAAACTAATCATTGGTGCTCATTGAGAAAATCATTATAAATGAAGCAAATGCATGTCATCACGCATTTTGGGATAGATTGGATTACTTAAATGCTTTGTCGTATCTAGTTTTGTCTCAAAGTTTTTCACAATATAAAAAATTTAACTAGCTTAACGTGGGCATTGGATTCGTGTCATTTGGAGCTATATATAAATAGTTATAGATGATTTAGTGCAGACATGTCAAGTTAATCGGCAAGTTAAAATGATCATTCTAAACTGATAATTGGTGCTCATTGAGTAAAAGCTTATAAATGAAGAATAATGCATGGCATCACGCAATTTGGGATAGATTGTATTACTTGGACGCTTTCTCATATCTATTTCTGTCTCAGAAGTTGCTACAATATTGAACATTGAGCAAGTTTAACGTGGGCATTGCATTCATGTAATTCTGAGCTCTAAATCAAAAGTTATGCACGATTCAGTGCGGACATGTCAATTTAATCGGCCAGTTAAAATGATCATTCTAAAATTTTCATTGGTGCTCAATGAGTAAATGCTTATAAATGAAGCATAACGCATGACATCACGTATTTTTGGAAAGATTAGATTACTTGGATGATTTGTCGTATCTACTTCTGTCTCAAATTTTGTCAAAATATAGAAAATTGAGAAAGATTTACGTTGGAATTGGATTCTTGTCATTTTGAGCTCTAAATCAAAAGTTACGGATGATTTGGTGCGGACATGTCAGGTTGATCAGCCAATTAATATGATTATTCTAAACTGATCATTGGTGCACATTGAGTAAAGTCTTATAAATGAAGCATAATACATGGGTTCACGCAGTTTGGGATAGATTGGATTACTTGAACGCTTTGTAGTATCTATGTAACACCCGTCACAAAAATACATGACACGTGTCTTCGACCCGTACTGAACTTATAATTCATTTATTCAACGATACTCTAGATTCAAAATAAAATGAATAAATAATATTTAAAAATTCCCAAAATATAGCACCATCCCGAATCACTGCATCACTACTGATCGAACTCACCTACATCCAAAAGGAGGCCTAAGTAAATTAATTACTCGGTGAAAGGATCACGCCTACCCACATATTCCCATTATACAAGTATGTATCTAATCTTGATAATTACTTTATTTAGGAATGAAAACAAACACGATTGATCCCACAAAAAGTCGACAATAATACTACAAATATATATGTATTTAAACCGTGTTTGTCTAAATCACAACAACTCCTCCTAATCCTTAACCACGTCGGTTTAAGGATTTTGGAACTCCCCAAGCCACGTCAGCTTTCCCCCCGGCCACGTCGAGCTTCTGTCATATGGACGGTTGCCTAACCACGTCGGTTTAAGGATTCGAAACCCCCCCTCCTCCAAGCCACTTCGGCTTTCCACCACGGCCATGTCGGCCTATTTGATCACATCGAGCTCCCATCAAATCAACGGTTGTTTCTGGCCTGCCAGCCGTTAATGAACTATGACCCAACACCGCTATTGTCGTAGCCTAACACCCATCAACGTAGTTGAACCAACTAACGTTGTTCAAATCCACCATACCCGCGTTACGTGAATATCATGTTCACCATGAAATTTATTGTCACATTAATAAATCAAATATTATACATGCTTAGACTAAATGTTTAATATTTATCTAATAATCATATTAATTTATTTCAATTAATAAATTGATTATGGTTTATTTTACTATACCATACCCAACCATAATTAATTTAGTATTCTTAACCAATAAATCAACACATAACCATTTATCTTACTTAATAATTAAGTCATATAATAATCTCCATTAAAATAATAATTTAACCTAATATTTCTACTCTTTTCCTCCACCACACCCGTACACCACCACATTCCTATTCATCACTTTAATATTTATTTATTTATGATTGAATAAATTCCTAATAGGTTTAACTCTTTTTTCCTGATAAAAACACCATCATTTTTGCAATAATTAACTAAAATCCGAACACCACACATGATTCAACCTCTAATTTTCTCTCTAAACGAAGCACTCATCAAAATACATATACATAAGTATATAATGAAAATCGTATATCCCGTCTCACCTCACGGTGAAGCTTGGGTTAATTTTTTTTCCTTCGGCGATGGTACACACGAGTATTTGGACTCTCCAATGCTAAACTTTCTATCCCTCTGCTTTGTCGAAATCTCTCCCTCTCTTCATGTTTTTGTTTCTGATGAACGGCGGCTTCTAATCCCTTTGGCGACGTCTTATATAGTCATTAGGGTTAATTAGGGTTTTAGAAGAATTGTCCGTTATACCCTCACTTCTAGTTCTGTGGGCTCTATGGTATAAATTTAGGCCCGGGATGTTATAATTCTCCCTCACCACAAAAGAATTCGTCCCCGAATTCGATGGTTCAACCTCACTCTCATCGTGATCCTTAAAAAGACCAGGATAATTGATTCTCATATGATGTTCCAACCCCCACATCTCTTCTTCAATTCCGTCTCTTTCCCAATGAACACGCACTGATTTAACATGATTCCCTTCCATATCAACTCTTCGTTGTTCAGTGATTTTTACTGGTTTACTAAGAATTGTCAAGTTTTCTTCCAAATCCTCTGGTGGTTGCTGCATAATTAGTTGGGGTTATTTGTCAACTTTTCAGAGGACTGATACATAGAACATCATGAAACGCTGCTAACTCTTTTGGTAATACTAATCTATATGCAATTGTACCAATCATTTCGGTAATTTGATAAGGTCCCATAAAACTGGTTTGAGTTTTTCCAACTTCTTATTCTTATCTGCTCTATGAATACCCTCATTTTCAAATGTACCTCGTCTCCCACTCTAAACACCAATCCTCTTCTCCCTTTATCAGCGTAACTCTTCTGATGCTCTTGAGCCTCTTTTAATCTAGCACGAAAAGTTTCCCGTTGATCCACTTTCTCTTGAACCAACTCAGGTTCAAATTCTCTACGCTCTCCAACTTTTGTCCACCAAAGTGTTGTCCGACAAGATCGTCCATATAAAGCCTCATATGGAGACATTTTTATGGTACTATAATAATTGTTGTTATATATAAACTCTGCTAGCGGTAAATATTTCTCCCAACGACTTCTTCAATCCAACATACAGACTTGTAACATATCTTCGAGTGTTTAAATTGTTCTCTTCGACTGTCCATCCGTTTGCGAATGATACGCTGTACTGAGATGCACTTTCGTCCCAAGTGCCTTTTGGAACGTCTGCAAAAATATTGAATAATTTTTGGATCTCTGTCCGAAACAATGCTCACTGCAACCCCATATCGCCTAACAATAACTTCCAAGTATATTTTTGCTAATTGGTCACCATTGTCTGTCTTTTTAGTCACAAAGAGATGAGATTACTTCGTAAGTCAATCAACAATTATCCAAAATGTATCTAACTTATTAACTTTCCTTGGGAATCTTGTCACAAAATCAATAGTGATCATATCTTATTTCTACTCACGCAACACTAACTTCGAAATAACCCACTGCGTATTCTATGTTCTGCCTTTATTAATTGGGACGTAGAACACTTCGCTACCCATTCTGAAATCCTATTTTGTGTTGTTCTAATGGTAATAACATTTTAGATCTTGCTACAACTTTGTCGCCCCCGGATGGATTGCGAAACGTGACTGCTGTGCGAGCTAAGATCTCATCCTTTTGTTCTTTAACATTGGAAACACATACCCAATTCCTATACAAGAAGATCACATTGTCTGCGGTATGGTATCCTTTCACATTATTATCCACAACCTTTCTTAGTGCATCATCTACCCTTTGAACCTCAAATATTTTCCAAAGTAAGTCTACCCGATTTATGGCTTCTAATCCTATGCCATCTTTGTAAACAATAGCAATACACAAGCTTAATTTTTCCAAGAAAACTACTTGCTCCTCCGCTTCTCGTTCCCTTGATATGTCATTTTTTTCTTCTACTTATTGCATTTGCTACCATGTTAGCCTTACCGGAATGGTATTCGATTTCCAAATCATAATCTGATATTAGTTCCATCCATCTCATTTGTCTCAGGTTAAGGTATGGTTGCATAAATATACATTTTTTTAAAAAAATCTTGTGGTCAATAAAAATTTGGACTTTTTCCCTGTACAAATACGCATGACAAATCCTTGAAAAAAAAACCACTACTGCTAATTCCAAACCATGGGTTGAATAGTTTATCTCATGTTTTCTCAACTGGCTAGAAGCATAGGCAATTATTCGTTATTCCTGCATTAGCCCACAATCCAATTCTAACCTTGATACGTTGTGTATACTAAATATGGTAGCTTTGTCCTTAGCAAGGTCAATATTGAAGTCTCAATCAAATTCTCTTTCAACTTCTAAAAGCTTTTTTCACACTCTTTTGTGCATTTAAACTACACATCCTTTTCTATGAATTGAGTCATAGACTTACCAATACTCGCAAATCTCTCAACAGTTTTTCGGTAATAACCTCTAGGTCTGGAAAACTATAGATATCTGTTGCATTTCTGGTGCCAGTCATCCCATAATCGATGTGATTCCGCATCCACTGATACTCTCCAACTCCAGACACAATGTGACCTAAAAAACAAATATTCCTCTCCCAAAAACTATATTTGCTCTAATTAGCATATAACTTGTATTCGCAATCTTGCGAGTACTAACCTTAAATGGTCCACTTGAACAATGCATCTGGGTGTGTCCATTCTGACCACACTTGAAACAAGTGAACACTCTTCTAACATGTACAAGCCCATATTCCAACTATCCGTGGTATGTCGCTATAGCTCAACCAATTTCTCTACCCTTGCTTGGGCCACTTTTTCTTGTTTAGTTTCCGTCTCAATGCCTTGTTCCACTAAGGACGCTGTTTCCACTAAATTGACCATGCTATTGTACTTTTCCATTATGCACGATTTTTCACCTCTAGCCTTAAACATCTTTGAAACTTGAGGATCATGTCATATTCGTTTGTTCCTCTCCATGTGAAGCTCATAAATAGACAAAAATTCTAGATCATACTCCCGTACTAACTTAGACCCATGTCGAAGATCAACAAACAACCTGACCATTTGGTCTATAACCTCTTGGGGAAAGAACCCTTGTGCAAATTTCTCCTTAGAGTCATGCCGACTAAGCATATGGTTTGCATGAGTACAAATTACCATACTATCCCACCAACTTGTGCTTCGTCCCTTAAGTATTGAATCGTCAATTGCTTCCAAAATGCAATCGGACACATGATGGTCTCGTAGTTCCTATCTAACATATTCACCCAGTTGTGTGCTGTAACCGGATCGATCCCTCCACTAAACATATTCAAATTCCTTAACATCTTCAAAATCCCAATATGTGGGCAATGACCCCATACTAGCATCCTTGGCACTAGAGGAGATGGTGGTGAGTACTGAGATGCCCCAAACTCTTGAACAAGAGGCTCAAGTGCAGCAAACTCCGGAGCTGCATGCTCAGGCACTACAACTCCTGGTATTCGGTTTGCTATAGGAACTTGCTGCAACAAGGGGGCTAACGCCTCACGCATACCTTGCATCACAGCTGCACTTAGCATTACATAATCCACCATGAGAGCAACAAAAACTGGTTGTTGAGTTAGAGCAACCCCCTCCTGCTCAAGCGGCTGATCATTATGGTCTCGCTGACGATCTCCACTATGCAAACAAGTCCTACGATTAACTCTCCCTGACGGCAAATTGTCCACATAAACACCCGATTTAGACATTACTCTCCACTAGTATTATAAATCAATAAAATTTAAATGACCTCGCGCAAGTTACTCTTAGTTGTGCTCCCCCATTGAAAATACATTTTTTAATTACTAAAACTCTAAAACAAAGCTCTCCGGATCAGAACCGGAGTAGCAATCTCGCTCTGATACCAAAATTGTAACACCCGTCTCCAAAATACATGACACGTGTCTTCGCCTCGTCCTTAACTTATAATTCATTTATTCAACGATACTCAAGATTCAAAATAAAATAAATAAATAATGTTTAAAAATTCTCAAAATATAGCACCATCCCGAGTCACTGCATCACTATTGCTCGAACTCACCTGCATCCAAAAGGAGGCATGAGTAAATTAATTACTCTGTGAAACGATCGCGCCTACCCACATATTCCTATTGTACAAGTATGTATCTAATCTTGATAATTACTTTATTTAGGAATGAAAACTAACACGATTGATCCCACAAAAAGTCGACAACAATACTACCAATATATATGTATTTAAACCATGTTTGTCTAAGTCACAACCACTCCTCCTCATCCTTAACCACGTCGGTTTAAGGATTTCGGAACTCCCCAAGCCACGTCGGCTTTCCCCCCCCCCCCCCCCCCCCCACAACCACGTTGGCCAATTTGCTCACATCGAGCTTCCGTCATGTCGACGGTTTCCTAACCACATCGGTTTAAGGATTCAAAACCCCCCCCCAGGCCACGTCGGCTTTCCACCACGGCGACGTCGGCCTATTTGCTCACATCGAGCTCCCATCACGTCGACGGTTGTTTCTGGCCTACCGCCGTTAATGAACTACGACTCAATACCGCTATTGTCGTAGCCCAACACCCATCAACGTAGTTGAACCAGCTAACGTTGTTCAAATCCACCATACCCGCGTTACGTGAATATCATGTTCACCTGAAATTTAGTCTCACATTAATAAATCAAACATTATAATTGCTTAGACTAAATGTTTAATATTTATCTAATAATAATATTAATTTATTTCAATTAATTAGTTGATTATGGTTTATTTTACTATACTATGCCCAACCATAATTAATTTAGTACTCTTAACCAGTAAACCAACACATAACCATTTATCTTCTTTAATAATTAAGTCACTTAATAATCTACCTTAAAATAATAATTTAACCTAATATTTCTACTCCTTTCCCCCACCACACCCGTACACCACCACATTCCTATTCATCATTTTAATATTTATTTATTTATTATATAATAAATTTCTAATAGGTTTAACTCCTTTTTCCTGATAAAAACACCATCATTTTTGCAATAATTAACTAAAACCCTAACACCACACATGATTCAACCTCTAATTTTCTCCCTAAATGAAGCACACATCAAAATACATATACATAAGTGTATAATGAAAATCGTTGATCCCGTCTCACCTCACGTCGAAGCTTGCGTTAATTTCTTTTCCTTCGACGATGGTACACACGAGCATCTGGACTCTCCATTGCTGAACTTTCTATCCCTCTGCTTTGTCGAAATCTCTACCTCTCTTCTTGTTTTTGTTTCTGATGAACGGCTGCCTTGAATCCCTTTGGCGACGTCTTATATAGTTATTAGGGTTTTAGAAGAATTGTCCGTTATACCCTCACTTCTAGTTTTGTGGGCTCTATGGTTTAAACTTAGGCCCGGGATGTTACAATCTAGTTCTGTCTCAAATCTTTCTAGAATATAGAAAACTGAGTTAGATTTACATGGTCATTGGCTTCGGGTCATTCTGAGCTCTATATCAACATTTATGTAAGATTCAATGCTAACATGTTAAGGTTATCGGCCAGTTAATATGATTACTCTAAATTGATCACTGGTGCTCATTGAGTAATGGCTTATAAATGAAGCATAATGGTTGGCATCACGTTGTTTGGGATGGATTGGATTACTTGGACGCTTTGTCGTATCTAGTTTTGTTTCAAATTTTGTCACAATATAGAAAATTGCACTTGCTTAACGTGGGCGTTGGAATCCTATAAGTCTGAGCTATGAATCAAAAGTTATTGACGATTTAGTGCATATACGTCAAGTTGATCAGCGAGTTAAAATGATCATTCTAAACTGATCATTGGGGCTCATTGAGTATAAGTTTATAAATGATGATTATTGCATGGCATCATGCAGTTTTGGATAGATTGTACTACTCGGACGCTTTGCCGAATCTAGTTTTCTCTTAACTTTTGTCACAATGTTGAAAATTAAACTAGCTTAACGTGGGCATTTGATTTGTGCAATTCTGAGCTCTAAATCAAAAGTTACGGACTATTTAGAGCAGACATGTCAAGCTGATAGGGCAGTTATTAAGATTGTTCTAAACTAATCATTGGTGTGCATTGAGTACAGGCTTATAAATGAAGCATAATGCATGGATTCACGCAGTTTGGGATAGGGTTGATTACTTGGATGCTTTGTCGTATATATTTTTGTCTCAAATTTTGTCACAACATAGAAAATTGAGCTAGCTGAACGTGGGCATTAGATTCGTGTCATTCTGAGCTCTAAATCAGAATTTACGGACGATTTGCTGTGAACATGTCAAGTTGATCGGCCAATTAAAATGATAATTCTAAACTGATCATTGGTGTTTATTGAGTACAACCTTTATAAATGAAGAATAATGCATGGAATCATGCAATTTCGGATAGATGGGATTACTTGGATGCTTTGGCGTATCTATTTCAGTCTCAAATTTTGTAACAATTTGGAAAATTGGAATGGCTTAACGTCGGCATTGGATTCATGTCATTCTAAGCTATAACTCAAAAGTTACGAATGATTTACAGCAGACATGTCAAGTTGATTGGCCAGTTAATATTATTATTCTAAACTAATCATTAGTGCTCATTGAGTAAAATATTATAAATAAAGAATAATCCATGAATTCATGCACTTTGGGATAGATTGTGTAACTTGGACGCTTTGTCGTGTCTAGTTCTATCCCAAATTTCGTCACCGTATAGAAAATCGAACAAGGTTAACGTGGGCGTTGGATTCGTGTCATTTTGATCTATACATTCAAAGTTACATACGATATGGTGCTGATATGTCAAGTTTATCTGCCAGTTAAAATGATCATTCTAAACTGATTATTGGTGGTCACTGAATAAATGCTTATAAATGAAGAATAATACATGGAATCACGCAGTTTGTCATACATTGGAGTACTTAGATGCTTTGTCGTTACTATTTCTATCTCAAATGTTGTCAAAATATAGAAAATTGAGCTAGATTAATGTGGGCATTGGATTCGTATCATTATGAGCTCTAATTCAAAAGTTACGGACGATTTAGTGCGGACATTTCAAGTTGATCGGCCAATTATATGATTATTCTAAACTAATGATTGGTGTTACTTGAGTAAAGGCTTATAAGTGAAGCATAATGCATGGCATTACAGTTTGGGATATATTGGATTACTTGGACGATTTGTCGTATCTAGTTCTATCTCAAATTTTGACACAATATAGTAACTTGAACTAGTTTAACGTGGGTATTGGATTTGTGTCATCTCGAGCTATAAATCTATAGTTATGACGATTTAGTGCAAACATATCAAGGTTATTGGACAGTTAAAATGATCATTCTAAACTGATCATTGATGCTGCTTTAGTATAAGCTTATAAATGAAGAATAATGCATGCCATCAAGAAATTTAGGTAGATTGGATTACTTGAACGCTTTTTCATCTCTATTTTTGTCACAAATTTTGTTAAAATATAAAAAATTGACCTAGCTTAACGTGGGCATTGTATTCGTGTTATTCTGAGCTATAAATCAAAAGTCAGAAACGATTTAGTGCAGGCATGTCAAGTTGATATTTTTACTCATCATTGGTGTTCATTGAGTAAAGGCTTACATAGTTAGGGATAGATTGGATTAGTTGGACGCTTTGCCGTATCTATTTCTGTCTCGAATTTTGTTACAATATAGAAAATTGAGCTGGCTTAGCGTGGGCATTTGATTCGTGTCATTTTGAGCTATAAATCAATAATTACATATGATTTAGTGGCAGACATGTCAAGTTGATCGGCGAGTTGAAATGATCATTCTAAACTGATCATTTGTGCTCATTGAGTATAAGCTTATAAATGAAAACAAAATGCATGGCATCACGCAATTTGGGATATATTGGATTACTTGGACGCTTTATCGTATCTATTTCTATCTCAAAAGTTGCCAGAATAATGAAAATTGAGCTACTTTAACATGGGCATTGGATTCAAGTCATTATGAGCTTTAAATCAAAAGTTATGGATGATTTAGTATGTACATGTCAATTTAATCGACCAGTTAAAATGATCATTCTAAAATGATCATTGGTTCTCAATGACTAAATGCTTATAAATGAAGCATAACACATGACATCAGGTAGTTTTGGAAAGATTGGATTTACTTGGATGCTTTGTCGTATCTGTTTCTGCCTCAAATTTTGTCAAAATATACTATAATGCTAGCTTAACGTGGACATTGGATTTGTGTCATGTTGAGCTCGAAATCAAAATGTATGGATAATTTAGTGTGGAAATGTCATGTTGATCGTCCAATTAATATGATTATTCTAAACTGATCATTGGTGCTCATTGAGTAAAGGCTTATAAATGAAGCATAATGCATGGATTCACGCAGTTCGGGATAAACTGTATTACTTGGATGCTTTTCCATGTCTAGTTTTGTTTCAAATTTTTTCACAATGTAGAAAAATGAGCGAGCTTAACATGGGCATTGGATTCGTATCATTCTGAGCTCTAAATCAAACTTTACGGACGATTTAGTGCGGACATGTCAAGTTGATCGGCCAGTCAATATGATTATTCTAAACTAATCATTGGTGCTCATTGAGTAAAGGCTTATAAAAGAAGCATAATGTATGGCATCACGCAGTTTGGGATATGTTGGATTACTTGAATGCTTTGTAGTATCTATTTCTATCTCAAACTTTGTCACAACATAGAAAATTGATCTAGCTTAACGTGGGCGTTGGATTCATGTCATTCTCAGCTCTAAATCAAAATTTATGGATGATTTACTATGGACATGTGAAGTTGATTGGCCAGTTAAAATGATAATTCTAAACTGATCATTGGTACTCATTGAGTAAAAGCTTATAAATGAAGAATAACGCATGGAATCACGTAGTTTGTGATAGATTGGATTACTTGGAAGCTTTTTCGTACCTATTTCTGCCTCAAATGTTGTCAAAATATAAAAAATTGAGCTAGTTTAATGTGGGCATTGGATTCGTATCATTATGAGGTCTAAATCAAAAGTTACAGATGATTTAGTGCGGACATGTCAAGTTGATCAGCCAATTCTATGATTATTCTAAGTTGATGATTGGTGGTAATTGAGTAATGGATTATAAATGAAGCATAATGCATGGCATTACGCAGTTTGGGATAGATTGGATTTCTTGTACGCTTTGTCGTATATAGTTCTATCTCAAAGTTTGTCACAATATAGTAAATTGAACTAGTATAACGTGGGGATTCATGTCATCTCGAACTATAAATCAATAGTTATGACGATTTAGTGCAAACATATCAAGTTGATCGGCCAGTTAAAATGATCATGCTAAACTGATCATTGATGTTGATTGAGTAAAAGCTTATAAATGAAAAATAATGCATGACATCAAAAAATTAGATAGATTGGATTAGTTGGACGCTTTGGCATCGCTATTTTTGTCTCAAATTTTGTAAAATTATAGAAAATTGAGCTAGCTTAACGTGGGGATTGGATTCGTGTCATTCTGACCTATAAATCAAAAGTCCGAGAAGATTTACTGTAGTCATGTCAAGTTGATCGGCCGACTAATATGATTATTTTTACTGATCATTGGTGTCATTGAGAAAAGGATTATAAATGAAACATAATGCATGACATCACATAGTTAGGGATAGATTGGATTAGTTGAACGCTTTGTCATATCTATTTCTGTCTCGAATTTTGTTATAGTATAGAAAATTGAGCTGGCTTAGCGTATACATTAGATTCGTGTCATTTTGAATAATAAATCAATAATTACATATGATTTAGTGCAGACATATCAAGCTGATCGGCGAGTTAAAATAATAATTATGAACTGATCATTGGTGCGCATTGAGAAAAGCTAATAAATGAACAAAAATGCATGGCATCACGTAATTTGGGATAGATTGGATTACTTGGACGCTTTGTCATATCTATTTTTGTCTCCAAAGTTGCCACAATATTGAAAAGTGAGCTAGTTTAACGTGGGTATTGGATTCATGTCATTCTGAGCTCTAAATAAAAAATTATGGACGATTTAGTGCAGACATGTCAATTTAATCGACCAGTTAAAATGATCATTCTAACATGATCATTGGTGCTCAATGAGTAAATGCTTATAAATGAAGCATAACACATGACATCACGTAGTTTTGGAAAGATTGGATTACTTGAACGCTTTGTCGTATCTATTTCTGCCTCAAATTTAGTGAAAATATAGAAAATAATGCTAGCTTAACGTGGGCATTGGATTCTTGTCATTTTGAGCTCTACATCAAAAGTTATGGATGATTTAGTGCGGAAATGTCACGTTGATCGGCCAATTAATATGATTATTCTAAACTGATCATTGGTGCTCATTGAGTAAAGGCCTATAAATGAAGCATAATGCATGGATTCATGCAGTTCGGGATAGATTGTATTACTTGGATGCTTTGTGGTGTATATTTTTGTTTAAAATTTTCTCACAATGTAGAAAAATGAGCTAGCTTATCGTGGGCATTGGATTTGTATCATTTGAAGCTATAAATCAAAATTTACGGATGATTTAGTGGGGACATGTCAAGTTGATCAGCCAGTCAATATGATTATTCTAAACTAATCATTGGTGCTCATTGAGTAAAAGGTTATAAAAGAAGCATAATGCATGGCATCACGCAGTTTGGGATAAATTCGATTACTTGAACACTTTGTAGTATCTAGTTCAGTCTCAAATATTTTTAGAGTATAGAAAATTGAGTTAGATTAATGTGGGCATTAGATTCGTGTCATTCTGAGCTCTAAATAAAAATTAATGTACGATTTAGTGCGGATATGTCAAGGTTATCGGCCAGTTAATATGATTATTCTAAATGGATCAATTGTGCTGGTTGAGCAAAGGCTTATAAATGAAGCATAACGCTTGGCATCACACTGTTCGGGATTGATTGGATTATTTGGATGATTTGTCGTATCTAGTTCGGTCTCAAATTTTGTCACAATATAGAAAATTGCACTTGCTTAACGTGGGCATTGGATTCGTATCAGTCTGAGCTATAAATCAAAAGGTACAGACGATTTAGTGCATATATGTCACGAGTTAAAATGATCATTCTAAACTGATCATTGGTGCTCATTGAGTAAAAGCTTATAAATGATGAATAATGCATGGCATCATGCAGTTTGGGATAGATTGGATTAATTGGACGCTTTGTCGCATCTAGTTTTTTCTAAAGTTTTGTCACAATATAGAAAATTAAACTTGATTAACGTGGATATTGGATTTATGTAATTATGAGCTTTAAATCAAAACTTATGAACGATTTAGTGCAGACATGTCAAGTTGATAGGCAAGTATTATGATTGTTCTAAACTGACCATTGGTGCTCATTGAGTACAGGCTTATAAATGAAGCATAATGCATGGATTCATGCATTTTGGGATAGGCTGGATTATTTGGATGCTTTGTCGTATCTATTTCTGTTTTAAATTATGTCAAAATATATAAAATTGAGCTAGCTTTACGTGGGCATTGGATTCATATCACTCTGAGCTCTAAATAGAAATTTACGGATAATTTAGTGCAGAAATGTTAAGTTGATCGGCCAGTTAATATGATTATTCTAAACTGATCATTGAGACTCATTGAGTAAAGGCTTATAAAAAAGCATAATGCATGGCATCACGTAGTTTGGGATAGATTGGATTACTTGAACGCTTTATAGTATCTATTTCTGTCTCAAATTTTTGTAGAATATAGAAAATTGAGTTAGATTAATGTGGGGATTGCATTCATATCATTCTAAGCTCTAAATCAATATTTATGTACGATTTAGTGCGTACATGTCAAGGTTATCGGCTAGTTAATATGATTATTCTAAATTGATCATTGGTGGTCATTGAGTAAAGGCTTATAAATGAAGCATAATGCTTGGCATCACACAGAATAGGATAGATTGGATTACTTGGACGCTTGGTCGTATCTTGTTCTATCTCAGATTTTGTCAAAATATAGAAAATTGCATTTGTTTAACGTGGGCATTGGATTCGTATTAGTCTGAGCTATAAATGAAAAGTTACAAACGATTTAGTGCATATATGTCAAGTTGATCAGCGAGTTAAAATGATCATTCTAAACTGATAATTGGTGCTCATTGAGTAAAAGCTTATAAATGAAGAATAATGCATGGCATGATTCAGTTTGGGATAGATTGGATTACTCGGACGTGTTGTCGTACTTAGTTTTGTCTAAAATTTTGTCACAATATAGAATATTAAACTAGTTTAACGTGGGAATTGGATTTGTGTAATTCTGAGCTCTAAATCAAAAGTTACAGATGATTTAGAGGAGACATGTCAAGTTGATAGGGCAATTATTATGATTGTTCTAAACTGATCATTGGTGCTCATTGAGTACAGTTTTATAAATTAAGCATAATGCATGGTTTCACGCAGTTTGGGATAGGCTGGATTACTTGGATGCTTTGTCGTATCTATTTCTTTCTCAAATTTTGTCACAATATAGAAAATTAAGCTAGTTTGACATGGGCATTATATTCATGTCATTCTGAGCTCTAAATCAGAATTTATGGACGATTTACTGTGGACATGTCAAGTTGATCGGCGTATTAAAATGATAATCCTAAACTAATCATTGGTGCTCATTCAGTAAAAGCTTATAGATGAAGAATAATGCATGAAATCATTCAGTTTGGGATAGATTGGATTACTTGGATGCTTTGGCACTGTTTCTGTCTCAAATTTTGTTACAATTTAGAAAATTGAAATTGCTTAATGTTTGCATGGGATACATGTCATTCTAAGCTATAAATCAAAAGTTACGAACGATTTAGTGCAAACATGTCAGGTTGATCGGCCAGCTAATATGATTACTCTAAACTGATCATTAGTACTCATTGAGTAGAATCTTATAAATGAAGAATAATGCATGGATTCAAGCACTTTGGGATAGATTGTGTTACTTAGACGCTTTGTTGTATCTAGTTCTGTCACAAATTACGTCACAATATAGAAAATTGAACTAGCTTAACATGGGCGTTGGATTCGTGTCATTCTGAGCTATAAATCAAAAGTTACGGACGATTTGGTGCTGATATGTCAAGGTTGTCTACCATTTAAATGATCATTCTAAAATTATCATTGGTGCTCAATGAGTAAAAGCTTATAAATGAAGAATAATGCACGGAATCACGCAGTTTGTGATAGATTGCATTACATGGATGCTTTGTCATATCTATTTATGTCTCAATGAGTAAAAGCTTATAAATGAAGAATAATGCACGGAATCACGCAGTTTGTGATAGATTGTATTACATGGATGCTTTGTCATATTTATTTATGTCTCAAATGTTGTCAAAATATAGAAAATTGAGCTTGCTTAACGTGGCATTGGATTCGTGTCATTATGAGCTATAAATCAAAAGTTATAGATGATTTAGTGCGGACATGTCAAGTTGATCTGCCAATAATATGATTATTCTAAACAGATGATTGGTGCTAATTGAGTAAAGGCTTATAAATGAAGCATAATGCATGGCATTACACAGTTTGGGATAGATTGGATTACTTGGACGCTTTGTCGTATCTAGTTCTATCTCAAATTTTGTCACAATATAGTAAATTGAACTACTTTAACGTGGGCATTGGATTCGTGTCATCTCGAGCTATAAATCAATAGTGATGACGATTCAATGCAAACATATCAAGTTGCTCGGCTAGTTAAAATGGTCATTTTAAACTAATCATTGATGCTGATTGAGTAAAAGCTAATAAATGAAGAATAATGCATGACATCAAGAAATTTACGTATATTGGATTTGTTGGACGCTTTCTCAGCTCTATTTTTGTCTCAAATTTTGTTAAAATATAGAAAATTGAGCTATCTTAACGTGGGCATTGGGCATTGGATTCGTGTCATTCTGAGTTATAAATCAAAAGTAAGAGACGATTTAGTGGAGGCATGTCAAGTTGATCGGCCATTTAATATGATTATTTTTACTGATCATTGGTGTTCATTGAGTAAAGTCTTATCAATGAAACAAAATGCATGGCATCACATAGTAGGGATAGATTGGGTTAGTTGGACGCTTTGTCATATCTATTTTGTCTCGAATTTTGTTTAAGTATAGAAATTGAGTTGGCTTAGCGTGGGCAATGGATTCATGTAATTCGGAGCTCTAATCAAATGTTATGGATGATTTAGTGCGAACATGTCAAGTTGATCGGCCAATTAAAGTGATCGTTCTATACTTATTAGTGGTGGTCATTAAGTAAAGGCTTATAAATTAAGCATAAAGCATGGCATCACACTGTTTGAAATGGATTGGATTACTTGGACACTTTGGCGTCACTATTTCTGTCTCAAAATTTTTGTCACAATATAGAAAATTGAGCTAGTTTAACGTGTGCATTGAATTCATGTCCTTCTCAGCACTAAATCAAAAGTTACGGATGATTTAGTGCGGACATGTCAAGTTGATCGGCCAATTAATAAGATTATTCTAACTTGATCATTGGTGCTCATTGAGTAAGGGCTTATAAATGAAGCATAATGCATGGCATCACAGAGTTTGGGATATATTGGATTACTTGGATGCTTTGTCATATCTATTTCTGTCTCAAATTTTTTCTCAGTATAGAAAATTGAGCTAGTTTAACGTGGGAATTGGATACGTGTTATTCTGAGCTATAAATCAAAATTAAGGACGATTAAGTGCAGACATCTCAAAAGTTACAGATGATTAATTGGATTACATGGGCGCTTTGTCGTATCTAGTTTTTTCTAAAATTTTGTCTCAATACAGATAATTGAAGTAGCTTAACGGGGGCATTTGATTCGTGTCAATCTGAGTTACAAATCAAAAGTTCTGGACGATTTAGTGCAGACACATTAAGTTGATCGGCCTGTTAAAATGATCATTCTAAACTGATCATTGGTGCTCATTGAGTAAAAGCTTATAAATGAAGAATAATGTGTGGCATCACGCAGTTAAATTAATTATTGGTGCTCATTGAGTAAAAGATAATAAATGAAAAATAATGCATGGCATCAAACGATTTAGGATAGACTGGATTACTTGAACGCTCTGTCGTATATATTTCTTTCTCAAATTTTGTTACAATACAGAACATTGAGCTAGCTTAACGTGGGGATTGGATTCGTATTATTTTGAGCTCTAAATCAAAAGCTATAGACAATTTAGTTCAGACATGTCAAGTTGATCGCCCAGTTAATATGATTATTCTAAATTGATCAGTAGTGCTCATTGAGTAAAGGCTTATAAATGAAGCATAATGCATGGCATCATGCAGTTTTGGATAGATTTGATTACTTGGATGATTTGTCGTCTCTATTTCTATCTCAAATTTTGTCAAAATATTGAAAATTGAGGTACCTTAACATGGGCATTGGATTTGTATCATTCACAGCACTAAATCGAAACATAGGGAAAATTTAGTGCGAATATGTCAAGTTGATCGGCCAGTTAATATGATTATTCTAAGCTGATTATTGGTGCTCATTGAGTAAAGGCCTATAAATGAAGCATAATGCATGGCATCACACTATTTTGGATAGATTTGATTACTTTGACGCTATTAAGTATCTAGTTCTGTCTGAAATTTTCTCACAATATAAAAAAAATTGAACTAGCTTAACGTGGGCATTGGATTCGTGTCCTTCTGAGCTCTAAATAAAAAGTTACATACCATTCGTGCAGGCATGTCAAATTTATCGGCCAGTTAAAGTTATCATTTTAAACTGATCATTGGTGCTAATTAAGTAAAGGCTTATAAATGAAGAATAAAGCATGGTAACACGCACTTTTGGATAGATTGGATTAATTGGAAACTTTGGCGTATCTAGATCTGTCCCAAATTTTGTCACAATATAGAAAATTGAGCTAGCTTAACGTGAGAATTAGATTCATGTCATTCTGAGATCTAAATAAAAAGTTACGGAAAATTTAGTGCGGACATTTTTAGTTGATCGGGCAGTTAAAGTGATCATTCTAAACTGATCGTTGGTGCTCATTGTGTAATGGTTTATAAATGAATCATAATGCATGGCATCACACAGTTTTAGATAGATTGAATTACTTGGACGCTTTTTTGTATCTATTTTGTCTAAAATTTTGTTATAATATAGAAAATTGAGTTAGCTTAACGTGGGCATTGGATTTGTGCCATTATGAGCTCTAAATCAAAAGTTACAGACAATTTAGTGCGTACATGTCAAATTGATCAGTTAGTTAAAGTGATCATTCTAAACTGATCAGTGGTGCTCATTAAATAAAGACTTATCAATGAAGCATAAAGCATGGCATCACGTAGTTTGGGATAGATTTGATTACTTGGATGAGTTGTCTTCTCTAGTTCTATCTCAAATTTTGTCAAAATATAGGAAACTGAGCTAGATTAACGTGGGCATTGGCTTTGTATTATTATGGACTCTAAATCAAAAGTTACGCATGATTTAGTGCCGAAATGTCAAGTTGATCGGCATGTTAATATGATTATTCTAAACTGATCATTGGTGCTCATTGAGGAAAGCCATATAAATGAAGCATAATGCATGGCATCACGCAGTTTTGGATGATTACTTGGACGCTTTGTCATATCTAGTTATGTCTCATATATTGTCAAAATATAGAAAATTGAACTAGTTTAACATGGGCATTGGATTCGTGTCATTCTGAGCTATAAATCAAAAGTTACGGACCATTTAGTGCAAATATGTCAAGTTGATCGACTAGTTGAAATGATCATTCAAAATTGATCATTGGTGCTCTTTTGAGAAAAAGATAATAAATGAAGAATAATGCATGGCATCACACAGTTTAGGATAAACTGGATTACTTGTACGCTTTCAAATATATTTTGTCTCCAATTTTATCAAAATATAGAAAATTGAGCTAGTTTAACATGAGGATTGGATTCGTGTAATTATGAGCTCTAAATTAAAAGTTACAGACGATTTAATGTAGACATGTCAAATTGATCGGCCAGTTAAAAAGATTATTATAAACTGATCATTGCTGTTCATTGAGTAAAAGCTTATAAATGAAAAATAGTGCATGACATCACGCAGTTTGGGATAGACAAGATTACTTGCATGCTTATCGTATCTATTTTGGTATCAAATTTTGTTACAATATAGAAAATTGAGCTATCTTAATGTGGGCATTGGATTCGTGTCATTCTACGCTCTAAATAAATACGGACGATTTAGTGTGGACATGTCAAGTTGATCGGCCAGTTAAAATGATCATTCTAAATTGATCATTGGTGCTCATTGAGTAAAAGATAATAAATGAAGAATAATGCATGATATCACGCTCTTTAGGATAGACTGGATTACTTGATCGCTTATTCGTATATATTTCTACCTCAAATTTTTGTTATAATATAGAAAATTGAGCTAGCTTAACATGGGGATTGGATTCGTGTCATTCTGATCTCTAAATCAAAAGTTATAGATGATTTAGTGCGCACATATCAAGTTGATCGGCCACTTAATATGATTATTCTAAACTGATCACCGGTGCTCATTGAGTAAAGGCTTATAAATGAAGCATAATGCATGGCATCATGCAGTTTTGGATAGATTTGATTACTTGGAGGCCTTGTCATCTCTATTTATATCTCCAATTTTGTCAAAATATCGAAAATTGAGGTACCTTAACGTGGGCAATGGATTGGTACCATTCAGAGCTCTAAACCGAAACTTACGACCAATTTTGTGTGAACATATCAAGTTGATCGGTCAGTTAATATGATTATTGTAAACTGATCATTGGTGCTCATTGAGTAAAGGCCTATAAATGAAGCATAATGCATGGCATCACGCAGTTTTAGATAGAATTGATTACTTGGACGCTTTGTCATATCTAGATGTGACTCTAATTTTCTCACAATATAAAAAATTGAACTAGCTTAACGTGGGCAATTGATTCATGTCATTCTGAGCTCTAAATCAAAAGTTACGGACCTTTTTGTGCAGGCATGTCAAACTGATCGGCCAGTTAAATTGATCATTTTCAACTGATCATTGGTGCTCATTAAGTAAAGGCTTATGAATGAAGAATAAAGCATGGCAACACGCAGTTTTGGATAGATTGGATTACTTGGACACTTTGTCATATCAAATTCTGTACCAAATTTTCTCACAATATAGAAAATTAAGCTAGTTTAACGTGGGAATTGGATTCGTGACGTTCTGAGATCTAAATCAAAAGTAACGGACGATTTAGTGCGGACATTTCTAGTTGATCGGCCTGTTAAAGTGATCATTGTAAACTGATCGGTTGTGCTCATTGTGTAAAGGTTTATAAATGAATCATAATCCATGGTATCACACAATTATAGATATATTGGATTACTTGAACACTTTTTTTATCTATTTTGGTTTAAAATTTTGTTACAATATAGAAAATTGAGCTAGTTTAACGTGGGCATTGGATTTGTGTCATTATGAGCTTTTGTATAGATTTGATTACTAAGACGCTTTGTCATATCTAGTTTTGTCTCAAATTTTGTCACAATATAAAAAATTGAACTACCTTAACGTGGAAAATGGACTCGTATCGTTCTGAGCTTTAAATCAAAAGTTACGTACGATTTAGTGCCACATGCCAAGTTGATCGCCAAGTTAAAATGATCATTCTAAACTTGTGATTGGTGCTCATTAAAGAATGGCTTTCAAATAATGCATAATGCATGGCATCAAGGATTTGGATAGATTGGATTACTTGGAAGCTTTGTCGTCTCTATTTATGTCTCAAATTTATTCAAAATATAGAAAATTGAGCTAGCTTAATGTGTGCATTGCATTCTGAGCTCTAAATCAAAAGTAAAGACAATTTTGTGCAGACATGTCAAGTTGATCAGCCAGTTAATATGATTATTCTAAACTGATCATTGGTGCTCATTGAGTAAAGGCTTATAAATGAAGCCTAATGTATGGCATCACGAAGTTTTGGATAGATTGTAATACTTGGACGCTTTGTCGTCTCTACTTCAGTCTCATATTTTGTCAAAATATAGAAAATTTATCTAGCTTTAACTTCGGCACTAGACTCGGTGTTATTCGGAGTTCAAAATCAAAAGTTACGGACGATTTAGTACGGACATTTCAAGTTGATCGTGCAATTAATATGATTATTCTAAACATATCATTGGTGCTCATTGAGTATAGAATTTTAAATGAAGCATAATGCATGACATCACGCTTTGCCTTCTCTACTTCAGCGTCAAATTTTGTAAAAATATAGAAAATTTATCTAGCTTTAACTTCGTCACTGGACTCGGTGTTATTCTAAGATCAAAATCAAAATTTATGGACGATTTAGTACGGACATTTCAAGTTGATTGGCCAGTTAATATGATTATTCTAAACATATCATTGGTGCTCATTGAGTAAAGACTTATAAATGAAGCATAATGCATGGCATCACACATTTCGAGATAGATTGGATTACTTGGATGCTTCATCATCTCTATTTATGTCTCAAATTCTGTTACATTATAGAAAATTGAGCTAGCTTAACGTGGACATTGGATTTGTGTCATTCTGAGATATAAATCAAAAGTTACAGACGATTTAGTATGGATATGTCAAGTTGAGTGGCCATTTAAAGTGATCATTCTAAACTAATCATTGGTGCTCATTAAGTAAAGGCTTATAAATGAACCATAAAGCATGGCATCACGCATTTTGGGATAGATTGGATTACTTGGATGTTTCGTCGTCTCCATTTCTGTCTCAAATTCTGTTACAATATAGAAAAGTGAGCTAGCTTAACGTGGGCATTGGATTCGGGTCATTCTGAGCTCTAAATCAAAAGTTACAACGATTTAGTTTGGACATTTCAAGTTGAGTAGCCAATTAAAGTGATCATTCTAAACTGATCATTGCTCATTAAGTAAATGTTTATAAATGAAGCATAATGCATGGCATCAAGCAGTTTGGAGAGATTGGACTACTTGGACGCTTTGTACCCTCTATTTCTGTCTCAAATTGTGTCAAAATATGGAAACCAGAGCTAGCTTAACATAGGCATTGGTTTCGTGTCATTCTAAGGTATAAATTAAAAGTAACGAACGATTTAATGCAAAAATGTGAAGTTGATCGACCAGTTAAATTGATCATTCTAAACTGATCATTGCTGCTCATTAAGTAAAGCCTTATAAATGAAGCATAAAGAATAGCATCACGCATTTTGGGATAGATTGGATTACGTGGATGCTCTGACGTCTCTGTTTCTGTACCAAATTTTATCACAATATAGAAAATTGAACTAGCTTAGTGTCGGCATTGGATTCGTGTCATGACGAGCTCTAAATCACAAGCTACAGACGATTTAGTGCGGAAAAGTCAAGTTGATAGCCCAGTTAAAGTGATCAATCTAAACTGATCATTGGTGCTCATTAAGTAAAGGCTTGTAAATGAAGCATAATCCATGGCATCAAACAATTTGGATAGATTGAATTACTTGGATGATTTGTCGTCTCTATTTCTGTCTCAAAGTTTTTTCAAAATATGGAAAACTGAGCTAGATTAAGGTGGGCATTGGATTCATGTCATTCTAAGCTCTAAATCAAAATTTATGGATGATTTAGTGCGGACATATCAAGTTGATCCGCCAGTTAAATTGATCATTCTAAACTGATCATTGGTGCTCATTAAGTAAAGTATTATAAATGAAGCATAAAGCATAGCATCACGCAGTTTGGGATAGATTGGATTACTTGGACACTCTTTCGTCTCTATTTCTGTTTCAAATCTTGTCACAATATAGAAAATTGAGCTAGCTTAGCGTAGCCATTGGATTCATGTCATTCCGAGCTCTAAATCAAAAGCTACATAGGATTTAGTGCGGAAAAGTCAAGTTGATCGGCCAGTTAAAGTGATCAATCTAAGCTGATCATTGGTGCTTATTAAGTAAAGGCTTATAAATGAAGCATAATGCAAGGCATCAAGCAGTTTCGATGCATTGGGTTACATGGATGATTTGTCATCTCTATTTTTGTCTCAAATTTTTTAAGAATATTGAAAAATGAGCTAGCTTAATGTGGGCATTTGATTCATGTCATTCTGAGTTATCAATCAAAAGTTATGGAAGATTTAGTGCAGACATGGCAAGTCGATTGGGCAGTTAAAATGATCTTTTAAACTGATCATTTTTGGTCATTAAGTAAAAGATTAATAATCAAAATAATGCATGACATCACATAGTTTGGGATAGATTGGATTACTTGGATGCTTTGTCGTATCTATTTCTATCTCAAATTTTATCACAATATAGAAAATTGAGCTAGATTACCGTGGGCATTGGATTCTTGTAATTCTGAACTCTGAATTAAAAGTTACTGAGGATTTAGTGTAGATATTTCAAGTTGATCAGCAAGTTAAAGTGATCATTCTAAATTGGTCACTGGTTCTCATTAAGTAAAACCTTATAAATGAAGCATAATGCATGGCATCAATGAGTTTGGATAAATTCGATTACTTGGAAGCTTGTTGTCTCTATTTATGTTTTAAATTTGTTAAAATATAGAAAATTGAGCTACCTTAACGTGGGAATTGGATTCATGTCATTCTGAGTTCTAAATCAAAAGTTACAGACAACTTAGTGCGGACATGTCAAGTTAATTGGCCAGTCAATATGATTATTCTAAACTGATCATTGGTGCTCACTGAGTAAAGGCTAAATGAAGCCTAATGTATGGCATCACGCAGTTTGGGAAACATTCTATTACTTGGACGCTTTGCCTTCTCTACTTCAGCGTCAAATTTTGTAAAAATATAGAAAATTTATCTAGCTTTAACTTCGGCACTGGACTCGGTGTTATTCTAAGATCAAAATCAAAATTTATGGACGATTTAGTACGGACATTTCAAGTTGATTGGCCAGTTAATATGATTATTCTAAACATATCATTGGTGCTCATTGAGTAAAGACTTATAAATGAAGCATAATGCATGGCATCACACATTTCGAGATAGATTGGATTACTTGGACGCTTCATCATCTCTATTTATGTCTCAAATTCTGCTACATTATAGAAAATTGAGCTAGCTTAACGTGGACATTGGATTTGTGTCATTCTGAGATATAAACAAAAGTTACAAACGATTTAGTACGGATATATCAAGTTGAGTGGCCATTTAAAGTGATCATTCTAAACTAATCATTGGTGCTCATTAAGTAAAGGCTTATAAATGAACCATAAAGCATGGCATCACGCATTTTGGGATAGATAGGATTACTTGGATGTTTCGTCGTCTCCATTTCTGTCTCAAATTCTGTTACAATATAGAAAAGTGAGCTAGCTTAACGTGGGCATTGGATTAGGGTCATTCTGAGCTCTAAATCAAAAGTTACAACGATTTAGTTCGGACATGTCAAGTTGAGTAGCCAATTAAAGTGATCATTCTAAACTGATCATTGCTCATTAAGTAAATGTTTATAAATGAAGCATAATGCATGGCATCAAGCAGTTTGGAGAGATTGGACTGCTTGGACGCTTTGTCCCCTCTATTTCTGTCTCAAATTGTGTCAAAAAATGGAAACCAGAGCTAGCTTAACATAGGCATTGTATTCGTGTCATTCTAAGGTATAAATTAAAAGTTACGAACGATTTAATGCAAAAATGTGAAATTGATCGACCAGTTAAATTGATCATTCTAAACTGATCATTGCTGTTCATTAAGTAAAGCCTTATAAATGAAGCATAAAAAATAGCATCACGCATTTTGGGATAGATTGGATTACTTGGATGCCTTGACGTCTCTATTTCTGTCTCACATTTCATCACAATATAGATAATTGAACTAGCTTAGTGTCAGCATTGGATTCGTGTCATTACGAGCTCTAAATCACAAGCTACAGACGATTTAGTGAGGAAAAGTAAAGTTGATAGCCCAGTTAAAGTGATCAATCTAAACTGATCATTGGTGCTCATTAAGTAAAGGCTTGTAAATGAAGCATAATCCATGGCATCAAACAATTTGGATAGATGGAATTACTTGGATGATTTGTCGTCTCTATTTCTGTCTCAAAGTTTTTTAGATTAACGTGGGCATTGGATTCGTGTCATTCTAAGCTCTAAATCAAAGGTTATGGACGATTTAGTGCGGACATATCAAGTTGATCGGCCAGTTAAATTGATCATTATAAACAGATCATTGGTGCTCATTAAGTAAAGGATTATAAATGAAGCATAAACTGTGGCATCACGCAGTTTGGGATTGATTGGATTACTTAGATTCTTTGGCATCTCTATTTCTGTTTCAAATTTTGTGACAATATAGATAATTGAGCTAGCTTAGCGTAGCCATTGGATTCATGTCATTCCGAGCTCTAAATCAAAAGCTACGTACGATTTAGTGCGGAAAAGTCAAGTTGATCGGCCAGTTAAAGTGATCAATCTAAACGGATCATTGGTGCTCATTAAGTAAAGGCCTATAAATGAAGCATAATGCAAGGCATCAAGCAGTTTGGATAGATTGGGTTCCTTGGATGCTTTGTCATATCTATTTCTGTCTCAAATTTTGTTAGAATATAGAAAATTGAGCTAGTTTAACGTGGGCATTGGATTCGTGTCATTATGAGCTCTAAATCAAAAGTTACGGACGATTTAGTGCGAACATGTCAAATTGATTGGCCATTTAATATGATTATTCTGAACTAATCATTGGTGCTCATTAGGTAAAGGCATGTAAATGAAGCATAATGATTGCATCACGCACTTTTGTATAGATTTGATTACTAAGACGCTTTGTCATATCTAGTTTTGTCTCAAATTTCGTCACAATATAACAAATTGAACTAGCTTAACGTATAAAATGGACTCGTATCATTCCGAGCTTTAAATCAAAAGTTACGTACGATTTATTGCGGACATGTCAAGTTGATTGCCCAGTTAAAATGATCATTCTAAACTTGTGATTGGTGCTCATTAAATACAGGCTTTCAAATGAAGCATAATGCGTGGCATCAAGGAGTTTCGATAGATTGGATTACTTGAAAGCTTTGTCATCTATATTTATGTCTTAAATTTATTCAAAATTTAGAAAATTGAGCTAGCTTAACATGTGCATTGCATTCGTGTTATTCTAAGGTATAAATCAAAAGTATAGACAATTTTGTGCAGACATGTCAAGTTGATCAGCCAGTTAATATGATTATTCTAAACTGATCATTGGTGCTCATTGAGCAAAGACTTATAAATGAAGCCTAATGTATGGCATCACGAAGTTTGGGATAGATTGCAATACTTGGACTCTTTGTCGTCTCTACTTCAGTCTAGAAAATTTATCTAGCTTTAACTTCACCACTGGACTCGGTGTTATTCGGAGATCAAAATCAAAAGTTACGAACGATTTAATACAGAGATTTCAAGTTGATCATGCAATTAATATGATTATTCTAAATATATCACTGGTGCTCTTTGAGTAAAGACTTTTAAATGAAGCATAATGCATGGCATCACGCATTTTGGGATAGATTGGATTACTTGGATGCTTCGTCGTCTCTATTTATGTCTCAAATTTTGTTACAATATAGAAAATTGAGCTCACTTAACGTGGACATTGGATTTGTGTCATTCTGAGCTATAAATAATAAGTTACGAACGATTTAGTGCGGATATGTCAAGTTGAGTGGCCAGTTAAAGTGATCATTCTAAACGAATCATTGGTGCTCATAAAGTAAAGGCTTATAAGTGAAACATAAAGCATTGCATCACACATTTTGGGATAGATTGGATTACTTGGATGCTTCGTAGTCTCTATTTCTGTCTCAAATTCTATTACAATATAGAAAAGTGAGCTAGATTAACGTGGGTATTGGATTCGGGTCATTCGGCGCTGTAAATCAAAAGTTACAGACGATTTAGTGCGGACATGTCAAGTTGAGTAGCCAATTAAAGTGATCATCATAAACTAATCATTGGTGCTCTAAATCACTTTGTTGTCTCAATTTTATTCTCAAATTTTGTGACAAATAAGAAAATTGAGCTAGCTTAACGTGGGCATTGGATTGGAATCATTTTGAGCTATAAATAAAGAGTTACAGACTATTTAATGCAGACATGTCAAGTTGATCTGCTCGTTAAAATGATCATTGTAAACTGATCATTGGTGCTCTTTAAGTAAAGCATAAATGAAGCATAAAACATGACATCAAGAAGTTTGGGATAGATTGGATTACTTGGTCACTTTGTTGTCTCAATTTTAGTCTCAAATGTTGTGACAATTATGAAAATTGAGCTAGCTTAACGTGGGCATTGGATTGGAATCATTCTGAGCTATAAATAAAGAGTTACGGATGATTTAGTGCGGACACATCAAGTTGATCGGCCAGTTAATATGATTATTTAACACTGATAATTGGTGCTCATTGAGTAAAGTCTTACAAATAAAGCATAAAGCATGACATCACGTAGTGTGGGAAAGATTAGATTACTTGGACGCTTTTTCGTCTCCATTTCTGTCTTAACTTTTGTCAAAACATAGAAAACTAAACAAGCTTAACATGTGCATTGGATTCCTGTCATTCTGAGCTCAAAATCCAAAGTTACGGACGATTTACTACGGACATGTCAAGTTGATCGGCTAGTTTATATGATTATTCTAAACTGAGTTAGAATATAGAAAATTGAGCTAGCTTAACGTGGGCATTTTATTGGTGTCATTTTGAGCTCTAAATAAAGATTTATGGACGATTTAAAGTGGACATGTCAAGTTGATCGGCCAGTTAAAGTGATCATTCTAATCTGATTATCGGTGCTCATTGAGTAAAGGCTCATTGGATGCTTTTCGTATCTATCTCTGTCTCAAATTTTGTTACAATATTGAAAAATTAGCTAGCTTAGGTGGGCATTGGATTTGTGTCATTTTGGGCTGTAAATCTAAAGTTGCAGACGATTTAGTGCGGACACGTCAAGTGATCGGCCAGTTAATATGATTATTCTAAACTGATAATTGGTTCTCATTGAGTAAAAGCTTATAAATGGAGAATAATGCATGATATTTCACATTTTTGGATAGATTGGATTACTTGGACGCTTTATCGTATCCATTTCTATCTCAAATTTTGTTGCAAAATATAAAATTGAGCTAGCTTAACATGGGCATTGGATTCGTGTCATTCGGAGCTCTAAATCAAAAGTTATCGAAGATTTAGTGTAGAGATGTCAAGTTGATCGGCAAGTTAAAGTAATCATTCTAAACTGATCAATGGTGCACTTTAAGTAAAAGCTTACAAATGAAGCATAAAGCATGTCATCACGAAGTTTGGGATATATTGGATTACTTGGATGGTTTGTCATTTCGATTTATGTCTTAAAATTTGTCAAAATATAGAAAATTAAGCAAGCTTAACATGCGCATTGTATTCGTGTCATTCTGAGCTCAAAATCCAAAGTTACGGATGATTTACTACGGACATGTCAAGTTGATCGGCCAGTTAATATGATTATTCTAAACTAAGCTAGAATATAGAAATTGAGCTAGATTAATGTGGGCATTCGATTGGTGTCATTCTGGCTATAAATCAAGAGTTACGGACAATTTAGGGTGGACACGTCAAATTGATCAGCCAGTTAAAGTGATCATTCTAAACTGATCATCGGTGCTCATTGAGTAAAGGTTTATTGTACGCTTTGTCGTATCTAGTTTTGTCTAAAATTTTGTTACAATATTGAAAATTTAGCTAGCTTAACTAGGCATTGGATTCGTGTCATTCTCAGCTCTAAATCAAAATTTACGGATGACTTAACACGGACATGTCAAGTTGATCTGCTAGTTAAAATGATCATTCTAAACTGATCATTGGTGCTTTTTAACTGAAGCATAAATGAAGCATAAAGCATGACATCAAGAAGTTTGGGATAGATTGGATTACTTGGTCACTTTGTTGTCTCAATTTTAGTCTCAAATTTTGTGACAATTAAGACAATTGAGCTAGCTTAACGTGGGCATTGGATTGGAATCATTCTGAGCTATAAATAAAGAGTTACAGACGATTTAATGCAGACATGTCAAGTTGACCTGCTAGTTAAAATGATCATTCTAAACTGATCATTGGTGCTCTTTAAGTGAAGCATAAATGAAGCATAAAGCATGACATCAAGAAGTTTGGGATACATTGGATTACTTGGTCACTTTGTTGTCTCAATTTTAGTCTCAAATTTGTGACAATTGAGAAAATTGAACTAGCTAAACGTGGACATTGGATTGGAATCATTCTGAGCTATAAATAAAGAGTTACAGATGATTTAGTGCGGACATACCAAGTTGATCAGCCATTTAATACGATTATTCTAAACTGATCATTAGTGCTCATTGAGTAATGTCTTATAAATGAAGCATAATGAATGGCATCACGCAGTTTGGGATAAATTGAATCATTTGGACGCTTTGTTGTATCTAATTCTATCTCAAATTTGGTTACAATATAGAAAATTAAGCTAGCTTAACGTGGACATTGGATTCGTGTCATTCTGAGCTCAAAATCAAAAGTTACGGACGATTTAGTGCGGCATGTCAAGATGAACAACCAGTTAATATGATTATTCACAACTGATCATTGGTGCTCCTTGAGTAAATGCTTATAAATGTAGCATAATTCATGGCATCCCACAGTTTTGGATAGATTGGATTACTTGGATGCGTTGTCGTCTCTATTTGTGTCTCAATTTTTTTTTAAATATAGAAAATTTATCTAGCTTAACATGGGAATTGGATTCGTGTCATATTGAGCGCAAAATCAATAGTTACTGATGATTTAGTTTTGATATATCAAGTTCACCGGCCAGTTAATATGATTATTCTAAATTGATAATTGGTGCTCATTGAGTAAAGGCTTATAAATGAAGCATAATGCATAGCATCACACAGTTTTGGATAGATTGGATTACTCGGACGTTTTGTCGTATCTAGTTTTGTCTCAATTTCAGTTACAATAGAAAAATGAGCTAGTTTAACGGGGATATTGGATTCTTGTCATTCTGAATTGTAAATCAAAATTTATTGACGATTTAGTGCGGACATGTCAAGTTGATGGCCACTAAAAGTTATCATTCTAAACTGGTCATTGGTGCTCCTTAAGTAAAGGCTTATAAATAAAGCATATTGCATGACACCACACAGTTTGGGAAAGATTGGATTACTTGGTATTGACATAAGAAAATCAAATAAGACCTATCTTGACCTACAAGGCAAGTGTGAGCACGAAAATTCAGTTTGAATAACAAGAGAAAAGAAAAAGGAGGGAATTATTATTAACCACATGGTTAAAATGGTTAAATAGCTGCCTTGGGAGAAGAATCAAGGTGAAAAGGACATGTCCATGCTGCACACAGTTTTGGTAACCACACCAAACAGTCATGCCTGCTGCACACAGCCTTGATAACCACACCAAACGTTCATGAGACAGTTTGCAGGTCTTCCCCTCTCTTCTCATTGGTTGTTGACAAGCTCCTCCTCTATTCAAGCTCATCCACAAGTTTGAATTCGTTTTCCTTTGTGTTCACATTGTAAATCCTCTATAAAAGGGCTGTAAAGACTCAATGTATGATAGAACTCTTAGGAGATTCTTCTCCATAAGTCTAAGACATTTCTCATTTTCTCATACTTCTCTTTGAGTTTCCAGATTCAATTCTTCACATTTCTCCTCTCTAATCTCAATATTCTTTCATGGTATCAGAGAATAAGATCATTCTCTCATCTTTTCTACTCAAATCTCTCAGTTTCTAATCTGAAATTCTGTCAAAAATCTCTTAGTATTTAAACTAAAAACTCAGAGTTTTATTCAACTATAAAAGCTGCTTCCTTTGAGCTCTTCAAAGCCTAACAATGGACAATACAGTTTAAATCAGTTCAAAGCCTAACAATGGAGGATGCCAGTAGTTCTCAAAGGCTTGAACTACACATTATGGTCAAGAACCATTAAGACAGCCATTTGTGGCAAAGGACTTTGGAATCACATCTTGGAGGATAATACTCCATCTATAGATGATCCAAAGGAGAAGAAGGATGAGGCAACAAGAAAAGAAGAAGCTAGGTGGTTCCAAGAAGATCAATCAGTCCTTGGATTCCTCCAAAATTCATTGGACCCATCCATTCTTGAAGCTTATTCACATTGTGAAACCTCCAAGTCTCTTTGGGAGACTCTCAAGAGGGTGTATGGCGATGTTTCAACCTCAGCCGTATGTATGGGGATGTTTCAAACCTCAGACTCTCAATGATCAACACCAAGAGGATATGGAGTTCACAAAATTCCTAGGCAAGTTCCAGTCAACATGGTCCGAGCTTGACATGTTGAGACCAAGTTCTATGGATCCAAATGTGCTTAATGAAAGGAAGGAACAAGACAAGATATTCGAGCTCCTTCTCAACCTAAATCTAGCCTTTAAGGATGTGATTAAGTCCATCCTTAGAGAGCCAAAACTCCCTGATTTCGAAGAGGTATGCTCACGGATTCAAAAAGAGCAAGGCAACATTGGTTTGATTGGTGGTAAAGGAGAACTAGTCATGGCCAACAAAAGCATGTTTAAGCAAGAGGATAGGAAGAGTGTGATGTGTGAGCATTGTAAGAGGAATGGCCACATCAAGGACAAGTGCTGGATACTTCATCCTCATCTCAAGCCAAACCGGTTCAAGGATTCAAAGGCTAACATCTCTCAAAAGGTTGTGACTGAACCGGCAAGTTCATCCAACCAAGGAGGGGAGCTAGCTAAGAATGTATCCATGGAGTATATTAAAAAGAGTGACTTGGAGGATCTCATCAAGGCCTATGCCTCAAAACTCTCCGGTATCACACTCTACTCCCATAAATTGCTTGATAAACCTGATCATAAGTTGGTAGTGGATTCGGGTGCTTCTCACCATATGATTAGCAATGCTAGGTTGTTAAGAACATTGAACCATGTCTAGGACAAGTAACTATAGCTGATGGTAAGGGTATTCCAATTGAAGGAACTGGAAAATTAAGACTATTTGACAAAGAAACTAATGCTTTCTTTGTACCTAAGTTTAAGTCTAATCTAGTTTCGGTTAAAAGGGCTACTAAAGACCTGAATTGCAATGTTACTTTTGGGCCTAACAATGTTTACTTTCAAGATATTAAGAGTGGTAAGATACTTGGAAGTGGTGGGACTCAAGATGAGCTCTATGTTCTTGAGGACACTCCTCCAAGCAATTTGGATTCCTTAGCTTTCAAATCCTGTGTTTTTGCTAATAAAGATGTTTTATAGCATGCTAGATTAGGACATCCTCATGCTCGTGCTTTAAGCTTAATAATGCCTAATGTTGCTTATGATCACTCAGTTTGTGAGGCTTGTATCCTTGGCAAACATTGTTGTGTTGTTTTCCCTAAATCGTCTACAATTTATGAGCATTGCTTTGATTTAGTACATTCTGATGTTTGGACCTCACCTTGCATGTCTAGAGATAGGAATAAATACTTTGTGACCTTTATAGATGAGAAATCGAAATATACATGGGTTACATTACTTCCATCTAAAGATAGGTTTTATGAGGCATTTATAAACTTTCATAATTATGTTACTAATCAATTCAATGCCAAGATCAAAGTGTTAAGATCAGATAATGGAGGGGAATACACGAGTCAAAGATTCAAAGCTCACTTAAACAAACATCGAATACTACATCAAACTAGCTGTGCACCACAACAAAATGGAGTTGCTGAAAGGAAGAATCAACACTTAATGGAAGTAGCAAGATCCATGATGTTTCATACCAATGTTCCTAAAAGTTTTTGGGGAGATGCAGTCTTGGTTGCTTGCTACCTCATCAATCGGATTCCAACCAAAGTCTTGGAAGACATATCCCCATTTGAGGTACTCAATAAAATAAACCTTCCATCGATCATTTACGTGTATTTGGGTGTGTGTTCTTTGTGTATGTTCATGGTGATCTAAGAAACAAGTTGGAGGCAAAAATCATCAAGTGTATGTTCCTTGGATATTCGACAACACAAAGGGATTATAAGTGTTATGATCCGAGCAACAATAGGACATATGTGTCTAGAGATGTCAAGTTCATTGAAGAATGAAGCTATTATGATCAGAAATATTGGGAAGGATTGAAGGATCTCTCAAGGTCACCTTCTGATTTGGGTACGAGTTTGAGGTTTCTCTTGAATCATTTGGAAAATGATGTGCCAAAGGATTCAAGACAAGAAGAAGCAAGAACTCCAAGTAGTTCACAAGATACCCAAGACAATGAACAAGGGGCGGTAACTCAAGAACCAACTCCAATCCAAGAAGAAGCTACGGCCCAAAACCAAGAACAAGACAACTTGGAAGTGGATATAGAGGAACCTATTCACCAAATGGAAGAGGAAATGGTTGTAGAGAAGGCTGCACCTCCTGTTCAGCAACTAAGGAGGAGTACTAGACTTATGAAAGATCCATCCAATTGGGTAAACACTAGGGTCTTCTACAATAACCAGGCCGTGGCTCATCCCATACAAGCTGTTTGTTCCCTTGACCTCTTGCCATCTAGTCATCAAGCATTCCTTGGAAAGATTGAACAAAGTCAGATTCCAAGGACTTATGAAGAAGCTGAGAGCAAGAAAGAATGTTTAGATGCAGTAAGAGATGAGAAGGGAGCTATGGAAAGGAATCATACATGGGATATACAAGAACTTCCCAAAGGCAAGAAGGCTGTGAGTTCCAAGTGGGTGTTCACCATCAAGTATAAGAGAAATGGGGACATAGAAAGGTACAAGGCACGTCTAGTTGCAAGAGGTTTCACTCAGACATATGGAGAGGACTATACTGATACATTTGCACCGGTGGCTAAGCTACACACTGTAAGGGTTGTTCTTTCACTAGCTACGAATCTGTCTTGGGACTTATGGCAAATGGATGTCAAGAAAGCATTCCTACAAGGAGAACTTGAAGAGGAAGTGTATTTGACTCCCGCACCAGGCCTTGAAGATCTTTGCAAAGAAGGACAGGTTCTAACACTTAGGAAGGCAATATATGGGTTGAAGCAGTCACCAAGGGCCTGGTACCAGAAATTAAGCTCCACACTTACTGATAATGGGTTTAGGAAATCCCATTCAGATCATACTTTGTTCACTTGTCAAAACTCCAAAGGAATCGTGGCGGTCTTGGTTTATGTGGATGACCTTATCATCAGAGGATATGATAAGGAAGGAATTCAGTCCACAAAAGCCTTCTTAAACAGATCATTTGACATCAAGGATCTTGGAGATTTGAAGTACTTCTTGGGTATTGAAGTGTGTTGGTCTCAGGAAGGGCTCTTTCTATCCCAAAGAAAGTATGCTCTCGATCTGTTGACAGACACGGGAAAGCTTGGGGCTAAACCGGCCAAAACTCCTCCTTAAGATGGCTACAAGGTCAATGGAAAGGGGTAGAAAGCTGATGAGTTATTTAAGGATGTTTCTCAGTATAGGAGACTAGTTGGGAAGCTGATCTACCTAACCCTCACACGACCAGACTTGTGTTTTGCTGTGAATAAAGTGAGCCAACATATGCAGAAACCTACTGTATATCATTGGAGTATGGTAGAAAGGATCCTTAGATACATCAAAGGATCTCCTGGTCAAAGCATATGGATGGGCAAGAATGGGAACACTGAGATTGTCGGGTATTGTGATGCGGATTGGGCTGGTGATAGGGTGGATAGGAAATCAACCACTGGGTATTCGACCTTCATTGGTGGGAACTTAGTCACTTGGAAGACTAAGAAGCAGAAGGTGGTATCATGTTCTAGTGCTGATGCAGAATATAGGGCTATGAGGAAGCTGACAAGTGAAGTAACTTGGATCAAAAAATCGCTCTTGAAAGACTTCGGTATTGAACAACCAGGGCCAATCAACTTCCATTGTGATAATCAGGCAGCGATTCACATAGCTTCAAACTCAGTGTTTCACGAGAGGACCAAGCACTTATAGATCGATTGCCATAAGGTTAGGGAGAAAGTTCAAGATGGAACCATTCTGCCATGTTATACACAGAGTGAAGACCAACTAGCTGACATCTTCACAAAGGCAGCAAGTCTCAAAGTTTGCAAGAACATGTTTAGCAAACTTGGGCTTATTGATTTATCACATCCATGATCAAAGATCTCCTAATCCAAGAGCAACACACTCTTTTTCCCTTATTAAGGTTTTCTCCCAAGTGGTTTTCCTTAATAAGGTTTTTAATGAGGTGTTGCCTTCGGTTCCCAAGCTTAAGACTTTAGGGTGATTCCAAAGTCTTTAGCTTGAGGGGGAGTATTGACATAGGAAAATCAAATAAGACCTATCTTGACCTACAAAGCAAGTGTGAGCACGAAAATTCAGTTTGAATAACAAGGGAAAAGAAAAAGGAGGGAGTTATTATTAACCACATGGTTAAAATGGTTAAATAGCTGCCTTGGGAGAAGAATCAAGGTGAAAAGGACATGTCCATGCTGCACACAGTCTTGGTAACCACACCAAACAGTCATGCCTGCTGCACACAGCCTTGATAACCACACCAAACGTTCATGAGACAGTTTGCAGGTCTTCCCCTCTCTTCTCATTGGTTGTTGACAAGCTCCTCCTCTATTCAAGCTCATCCACAAGTTTGAATTCGTTTTCCTTTGTGTTCACATTGTAAATCCTCTATAAAAGGGCTGTAAAGACTCATTGTATGATAGAACTCTTAGGAGATTCTTCTCCATAAGTCTAAGACATTTCTGATTTTCTCATACTTCTCTTTGAGTTTCCATATTCAATTCTTCACATTTCTCCTCTCTAATCTCAATATTCTTTCACTTGGACGCTTTGTCGTCTCTATTTCTGTCTCAAATTTTGTTAAAATATAGAAAATTTAGCAAGTTTAACGCTGGCATTGATTCGTATCATTCTGACCTCAAAATCAAAAGTTTATGGGAAATTTAGTGCACCACGACAAGTTGATCGGCCACTTAATATGATTATTCTAAACTGATCATTCGTGCTCATTCAGTAAAGGCTTATAAATGTAGCATAATGCATGGCATCACACAGTTTTGGATAGATTGGATTACTTGAACGCTTTGTCATCTCTATTTCTGTCTAAAAATTTGTTAAAATATAGAAAATTGAGCTAGCTTAATATGGGTATTGGATTCGTGTCATTCTGAGCGCAATATCAAAAGTTACTGACCAATTAGTGTGGACATGTAAATTTCATCGGCCAATTAATATGGTTATTCTAAATTGATAATGTGTGCTCATTGATTAAAGGCTTGTAAATGAAGCATAATCCATGGCATCACATAGTTTTGGATATATTGAAATACTTTGACGCTTTGTCGTTTATATATTTCTATCTCAAACTTTGTTACAATATAGAAAATTGAGCTCGCTTAACGTCGGCATTGGATTTGTGTCATTCTGAGCTCTAAATCAAAAGTTACAAACGATTTACTACGGACATGTAAGTTTATCCGCCAGTTAAAGTAATCATTCTAAACTAATCATTGGAGCTCAATAAGTAAAGGCTTATAAATGAAGCATAAAACATGGCATCACGTAGTGATAGATTGGATTACTTCAACGCTTTTTCGTCTATTTCTTTATCAAATTTTACCACAATAAAGAAAATTGAGCTAGCTTAACGTGGGCATTGGATTCGAGTCATTCTGAGCTCTAAATAAAAAATTACGAACGATTTGTTACAGACATGTCAAGTTAATCGACCAAATAGGATGATTATTCTAAACTGATTAATGGTGCTAATGAAGCATAAAGCATGGCATCATGCAGTTTGGGATAGATTAGATTACTTGGAAAAATTGTTGTCTCTATTTCTGTCTCAAATTTTGCGAAATACTATAATTTTAGCTAGCTGAATGTGGGCATTGGATTCGTGTTATTCAGAACTCTAAATTAAAAGTTACGGACGATTTATTGCGAATATGTCAAATTTTTCGGCCAGTTAATATGATTATTCTAACCTGATCATTAGTGTTCATTGAGTAAAGGCTTCTAAATGAAGCATAATACATGGCATATCACAGTTTTGGATTTATTGGATTACTTCGATGCTTTGTCGACTCTATTTCTGTCTTAAATTTTGTCAAAATATTGAAATTTTAGCTAGATTAACGTGGGAATTGGATTCATGTCATTCTGAGCTCAGAATCAAAAGTTACAGACGATTTATGCGGACATGTCAAGTTGATCGTCCAATTAGTATGATTATTCAAAACTGATGATTGGTTCTCATTGAGTAAAGGCTTCTAAATGAAGCATAATGAATTGCATCACACAGCTTTGGATATATTGGATTACTTGTATGCTTTGTCGTATCTACTTTTGTCTCAAATTTTGTTACAATATAGAAAATTGAGCTAGCTTAACATGTGCATTGGATTCGTGTCATTTTGAGGTCTAAATCAAAAATTACAGACGATTTAGTGTGGACATGTCAAGTTGATCGCCCACTTAAAGTTATCATTCTAAACTGGTCATTGGCGCTCCTTAAGTAAAGCCTTAATTTAATCATAAAGCATGACATCACGCAGTTTGAGAAATATTGGATTACTTGGACACTTTGTCATCTCTATTTCTTTCGCAAATTTTGTTAAAATATAGAAAATTTAGCTGGCTTAATGCGGGCATTGAGTCTTATCATTCTGAGCCCAAAATTAAAACTTACGGACGATTTATTGCTGCATGTGATGTTGGTCGGCCAGTTAATATAATTATTCTTAATTGATCATTGGTGCCATTGAGCAAAGGCTTATAAATGAAGCATAATGCATGGCATCACACAGTTTTGGATAGACTGGATTACTTGGAAGCTTTGTCGTCTCTATTTCTATCTTAAATTTTGTTAAAATATAGAAAATTTATCTAGCTTAACGTGGGCATTGGATTTGTGTCATTCTAAGCACAAAATCAAAAGTTATTGACGATTTAGTGTGGACATGTCAATTTCATCGGCCAGTTAATATGATTATTCTAAATTGATAATTGGTGCCCATTGAGTAAAGGCTTATAAATGAATCATAATACATGGCATCACACAGTTTTGGATAGATTGGAATACTTGGACGCTTTGTCCTATATATATTTCTGTCTCAAACTTTTTTACAGTATAGAAAATTGAGCTAGATTAGCGTCGGCATTGGATTTGTGTCATTCTGAGCTCTAAATCAAAAGTTACAAACGATTTACTACGGACATGTAAGTTTATCCGCCAGTTAAAGTAATCATTCTAAACTAATCATTGGAGCTCATTATGTAAAGGCTTATAAATGAAGCTTAAAGCATGGCATCACGTAGTGATAGATTGGATTACCTAAACGCTTTTTTTCTATTTCTGTCTCAAATTTTGCAACAATATAGAAAATTGAGCTAGCTTAACGTGGGCATTGGATTGGAGTCATTCTGAACTCTAAATCAAAAATTACGGACGATTTTGTGCACACATGTCAAGTTAATCGACCAGTTAAGATGATTATTGTAAACTTATTAATGGTTCTGATTGAGTAAAGGTTTATAAATGAAGCATAAAGCATGGCATCATGCAGTTTGGGATATATTAGATTACTTGGATGCTTTGTTGTCTCTCTTTCTGTCTCAAATTTTGCAAAATATTAAAAGTTTAGCTACCTGAGCGTGGGCATTAGATTCGTGTCATTCTGATCTCTAAATTAAAAGTTACGGACGATTTAGTGCGAACATGTCAAATTGATCATCCAGTTAATATGAGTATTTTAACCTGATCATTGGTGCTCATTGAGTACAGGCTTCTAAATGAAGTATAATACATGGCATATCACAGTTTTGAATTTATTTGATTACTTGGATGCTTTTTCGACTCTATTTCTATATCAAATTTTGCAATATGTAGAAAATTTAGCTAGCTTAACGTGGGCATTGGATTCGTGTCATTTTGAGCTATAAATCAAAAGTTATGGATGATTTAGTGGGGGCATGTCAAGTTGATCAACCAGTTAGTATGATTATTATAAACTGATCATTGGTGTTCATTGAGTAAAGGCTTCTAAATGAAGCATAATGCATGGCATCACACAATTTTGGATTTATTGGATTACTTGCACGCTTTGTCTTATCTATATATGTCTCAAATTTTGTTACAATATAGAAAATTGAGCAAGCTTAACGTAGCATTGGATTCGTGTCATTCTAAGTTCTAAATAAAAAGTTACGGACAATTTAGTGCGGACATGTAAAGTTGATTGGTAAGTTAAAGTGAACATTCTAAACTGTTCGCTGGTACTCTTTAAGTATAGGCTTAAAAATGAAGCATAAAGCATGGCATCACGCAGTTTGGGATAGATTGGATTACTTGAACGCTTTGTCATCTCTATTTCTCTCTCATTTGTCCAAATATAGAAATTTTAGCTAGATTAACGTGGACATTGGATTCATGTCATTCTGAGCTCAAAATCAAAAGTTACAGATGATTTAGTACGGACATGTCAAGTTGATTGGCCAGTTAGTATGATTATTCAAAACTGATGATTGGTTCTCATTGATTAAAGGTTTCTAAATGAAGCATAATGCATTGCATCCCACGGTTTTGGATAGATTGGATTACTTGTATGCTTTTTCGTATCTATTTTTGTCTCAAATTTCGTTACAATATAGAAAATTGAGCTAGCTTAACGTGGGCATTGGATTCGTGTCATTCTGAGCTGTAAATCAAAAATTATAAACGATTTAGTCTGGACATGTCAAGTTGATCGCCCACTTAAAGTTATCATTCTAAACTGGTCATTCGTGCTCCTTAAGTAAAGGTTTATAAATGAATCATAAAGTGTGGCATCATACAGTTAGAGAAAGATTGGATTAGTTGGACGCTTTGTCGTCACTATTTCTGTCTCAAATTTTTGTCAAAATATAGAAAATTTTGCTGGTTTAATGCGGGCATAGTTTCTTATCATTCTGAGCGCCAAATCAAAAGTTACGGACGATTTAGTGCGGCATGTCAATTGATCATTGCAGCTCATTGAGTAAAGGCTTTTAAATGAAGCATAATGCATGGCATCACATAGTTTTCGATATATTGGATTACTTGGACGATTTGTCGTCTCTATTTCTGTCTTAAATTTTGTGAAAATATCAAAAATTCATCTAGCTTAACGTGAGCATTGGATACGTGTCATTCCGAGCTCAAAATCAAAAGTTACTGACGATTTAGGGCGGACATTCCAGTTCATCGGTCCGTTAATATGATTATTCTAAATTGGTCATTGGTTATCATTGAGTAAAGGCTTATAAATGAAGCATAATGCATGGCATCAAACAGGTTTGGATAGAATGGAATACTTGGACGATTTGTCGTATGTATATTTCTGTCTCAAATTTTGTTACAATGTAGAAAGTTGAGCTAGCTTAACGTTGGCATTGGATTTTTTTATTCCACGGTCTAAATTAAAGTTATGGACGATTCAGTGCAGACATGCCAAGTTGATCGGCCAGTTATAGTAATCATTTTAAACTGATCATTGGAGCTCATTAAGTAAACGCTTATAAATGAAGCATAAAGCATGGCATCACGCGGTTTGGATAGATTGGATTACTTGCACGCTTTGTCGTCTCTATTTCTATCTCAAATTTTGTCCAAATATAGAAAATTTAGCAAGCTTAACGAGCACATTGTATTCATGTCATTCTGAGCTCAAAATTAAAAGTTACAAACGATTTACTACGGACATGTGAGGTCTATTGGCCAGTTAATATGATTATTCTAAACTGATCATTGGTACTCATTGAGTGAAGACTTCTAAATGAAGCATAATGAATGGCATCACAAAGTTTTGGATATATATGAATATTTGGACGCTTTGTCGTATCTATTTTGTCTCAAATTTTGTTAAAATACAGAAAATTAAGCTACCTTAATGTAGGCATTGGATTCGTGTCATTCTGAGCTCTAAATCAAAAGTTATGGACGATTTAGTGCGGACATGTCAAGTTGATCGGCAACTTAATAGGATTATTCTGAACTGATCATTGGTGCTCATTGAGTAAATGCTTATAGTAAATGCTTATAGTGAAGCATAATGCATGGCATCACATAGTTTTGGATAGATTGGATTACTTGGAGGCTTTGTTGTATCTATTTCTGTCTCAAATTTTGTCACAATATTGAAAATTGAGCTAACTTAACGTGGACATTGGATTTTTGTCATTCTGAGCTCTAAATCAAAAGTTACGAACGATTTAGTGTAGACATATCAAGTTGATCGGCCATTTAAAGTTATCATTTTAAACTGATCATTGGTGCTCTTTAAGTAAAGGCTCATAAATGAAGCTTACGGCATTGCATCACGTAGTTGTGGATAGATTGGATTACTTGCACCCTCTTTCATCTCCAATTCTATCTGAAATTTTGTCAAAATATAGAAAATTTAGCAAGCTTAACGTGCACATTAGATTCATGTCATTCTAAGCTCAAAATCATAAGTTATGGATGATTTACTGTGGACCTGTCAAATTGATCGGCCAGTTAATATGATTATTCTAAACTGCTCATTGGTGATCAATGAGTAAAGACTTCTAAATGAAGCATAATGCATAGCACGACACAGTTTTGGATATATTTTATTATTTGGACGCTTTGTCGTATCTATTTTTGTCTCAAATTTTGTTACAATATAGAAAATTAAGCTCGCTTAACGTTGGTATTGGATTCCTAACATTCTGAGCTCTAAATAAAAAGTTATGGACCATTTAGTGGACACATGTCAAGTTGATCGGCCAGTTAATATGATTATTCTAAACTTATCATTGGTTCTCATTGAGTAAAGGCTTATAAATGAAGCATAATGCATGGCATCACATAGTTTTGGACATATTGGATTACTTGGCGCTTTGTCATATCTATTTGTCACAATATAAAAAATTGAGCTAGCTTAATGTGGACTTTGTATTTATGTCATTTTTAGCTCTAAATCAAAAGTTACGAACGATTTATTGCGGACATGTCAAGTTGATCGGCCATTTAAAGAGATCATTTTAAACTTATCATTGGTGCTCATTGAGTAAAACCTTATAAATGAAGAATAAAGCATGGATCACGCAGTTTGGAATAGATTGGATTACTTGGACGCTTTGTTGTCTCTATTTCTGTTTCAAATTTTGTCGAAATATAGAAAATTAAGAAAGCTTAATGTGTGCATTGGATTCGTGTCATTCAGAGATTAAAATCCAAATTTACGTAGGGTTTACTGCGTACATGTCAAGTTGATCTGCCAGTTAATATGATTATTCTAAACTGACGATTGGTGCTCATTGAGTAAAGGCTTCTAAATGAAGCATAATGCATGGCATCTTGAGTTTTGGATATATTTGATTACCTGGACATTTGTCGTACCTATTTTTGTTTCAAAGTTTGTTACAATATAGAACATTAAGTGGGCATCGCACAGTTTGAGATAGATTGGATTACTTGGATGCTTTTTCGTCTCTATTTCTATTTTAAATTTTGCAGAATATAGAAAATTTAGCTAGTTTAACGTGGGCATTGGATTTGTGTCATTCTGAGTTCTAAATCAAAAGTTATGGATGATTTAGTGCGGACATGTCAAGTTGATCGGCCAGTTAATATGACTATTCTAAACTAATAAATGATGCTCATTGAGTAAAGGCTTATAAATGAAGCATAATGTATGGCATCGTGCAGTTTGGGATAGCTTGAATTATTTGTATGCTTCGTTGTACCTAGTTTTGTCTCCATTTTATCATAATATAAAAAATTGAATAGCGTAACGTGAGCATTGGATTCGTATCATTCAGAGCTCAAAATCAAAAGTTACGGATGATTTAGTGTTAATATGATTATTCAAAAATGATAATTGGTGCTCATTGAGTAAAGGCTTATAAATGAACATAATGCATGGTATCACACTGTTTTGGATAGATTGGATTACTTGTACGCTTTGTCGTATCTATTTGTGTCTCTAATTTTGTTACAATATAGAAAATTGAGCTACCTTAACGTGGACATTGGATTTGTGCCATTCTGAGCTCTAAATCAAAACTTAACGCATGCCGACATCAAGTTTTGGATAGATTGGTTATTACTTGTACGCTTTGTCGTATCTATTTGTGTCTCTAATTTTGTTACAATATAGAAAATTGAGCTACCTTAACGTGGACATTGGATTTGTGATTCTGAGCTCTAAATCAAAACTTACGGACGATTTAGTGCCGATATATCAAGTTGATCGGCCATTTAAAGTTATAATTCTAAACTGATTATTGTTGCTCTATAAGTAAAGGATTATAAATGAAGCATACAGTATAGCATCACACAGTTTTGGATAGATTAGTTTAGTTGTACGCATTGTCGTTTCTATTTCTGTCTCAAATTTTGTCAAAATATAAAAAAATTAAACAAGCTTAAAATCCAGAGTTACAGACGATTTACTGCGGACATGTCAGGTCTATCAGCCAGTTAATATGATTATTCTAAATTGATCATTGGTGCTTATTGAGTGAATACTTCTCAATAAAGCATAATGATTGGCATCACAAAGTTTTGGATATATATATGATTACTTGGACGCTTTGTTGTATCTATTTTGTCTCAAGTTTTGTTACAATATAGAAAATTAAGCTACCTTAACGTGGGCATTGGATTAGTGTCATTCAGAGCTCTAAATCAAAAGTTACAAACGATTTAGTGCATACATGTCAAGTTGATCGGCAACTTAATATGATTATTCTAAACTGATCATTGGTGCTCATTGAGTAAATGCTTATAAATGAAACATAATGCATGGCATCACACAGTTTTGAATAGATTGGATTACTTGGACGCTTTGTTGTATCTATTTCTATCTTAAATTTTGTCACAATATTGAAAATTGAGCTAGCTTAACGTGGGCATTGGATTTGTGTCATTCTGAACTCTAAATCAAAAGTTATGGACGATTTAGTATAGACTTATCAAGTTGATCGGCCATTTAAAGTTATCATTTTAAACTGATCATTGGTGCTCTTTAAGTAAAGGCTTATAAATGAAGCATACGACATTGCATCACGTAGTTGTGGATAGATTGGATTACTTGAACGCTTTGTCGTCTCCATTTCTGTCTCAAATTTTGTCAAAATATAAAAAATTTAGCAAGCTTAACGTGCACATTAGATTCATGTCATTCTAATCTCAAAATCAAAAGTTACGGATGATTTACTGTGGACATGTCAAATTGATCGGCCAGTTAATATGATTATTCTAAACTGCTCATTGGTGAACAATGAGTAAAGACTTCTAAATGAAGCATAATGCATAGCATGGCACAGTTATGGATATATTTTATTACTTGGACGCTTTGTCGTATCTATTTTTGTCTTAAATTTTGTTATAATATAGAAAATTAAGCTAGCTTAACGTTGGTATTGGATTCCTATCATTCTGAACTCTAAATCAAAAGTTACGGACCATTTAGTGCAGACATGTCAAGTTGATCGGCCAGTTAATATGATTATTTTAAACTTATCATTGGTTCTCATTTAGCAAAGGCCTATAAATGAAGCATAACGCATGACATCACATAGTTTTGGATATATTGTATTACTTGGACGCTTTGTCATATCTATTTGTTACAATATAGAAAATTGAGCTAGCTTAATGTGTGCTTTGTATTCGTGTCATTTTTACCTCTAAATCAAATATTACGGATGATTTAATGCGGACATGTTAAGTTGATCGCCCAGTTGAAGAGGTTATTTTAAACTTATCATTAGTGCTCATTGAGTAAAGTCTTATAAATGAAGCATAAAGCATGGATCACACAGTTTGAGAAAGATTGGATTACTTAGACGCTTTGTCGTCTCTATTTCTATTTTATATTTTGTAAAAATATAGAAAATTAAGAAAGCTTAACGTGTGCATCGGATTCGTGTCATTCGGAGCTTAAAATCCAAAGTTACGAACGATTTACTGTGGAAATGTCAAGTTGATCTGCCAGTTAATATGATTATTCTAAACTGATCATTGGTGCTCATTGAGTAATGGGTGCTAAATGAAGCATAATGCATGGCATCACAAAATTTTGTATATATTTTATTACTTGGACTTTTGTCATATCTATTTTTGTCTCAAATTTTGTTACAATATAGAAAATAAAGCTATCTTAACGTGGGAATTGGATTTGTGTCATTCGGAGCTTTAAATCAAAAGTTACGGACGATTTAGTGCAGACATATCAAGTGTATCGGCCAGTTAATTTGAATATTCTAAACTGATCATTGGTTCTCATTGAGTAAAGCCTTTTAAATGAAGCATAATGCATGGCATCACATAGTTTTGGATATATTGGATTACTTGGATGCTTTGTCGTATCTATTTCTGTCTCAAATTTTGTCACAATATAGAAAATCAAGAAAGGTTAACGTGGGCATTGCATTCGTGTCATTCTGAGCTCTAAATCAAGGGTTATAGACAATTTAGTGCAGACAAGTCAAGTTGATCGACTAGTTAAAGTGATCATTCTACACTAATCATTGGTGCTCATTAAGTAAAAGCTTATAAATGAAGCATAATGCATGGCATCATGTAGTTTGTGATAGATTGGATTGTTTGGATGCTTTGTCGTATCTAGTTATGTCTCAAAGTTTGTAACAATATAGATAATTGAGCTAGCTTAATGTAGACATTGGATCGTGTCATTCTGAGCTCAAAATCAAAAGTTACGGACGATTTAGTGCGAACATGTCAACTTGATCAGCCAGTTAATATGATTATTCTAAACTGATCATTGGTGCTCATTGAGTAAAGGATTATAAATGAAGCATAATGCATGGCATCACACAGTTTTGAATAGATTGGATTACTTGGACGGATTTTCATATCTATTTCCATCTCAAATTTTTTTATAATATAGAAAATTGAGGTAGCTTAACGTAGACATTGGATTCGTGTCATTTGGAGCTCAAAATAAAAAATTTGAGAAGATTTAGTGTAGACGTGTCATGTTGATCGGCCTGTTAAAGTGATCATTCTAAACTGATCATTGGTGCTGTTTGAGCAAAGGTTTATAAATGAAGCATAAAGCATGGCATCACAAAGTTTGGGAATATTGGATTACTTGGACGCTTTATCGACTCTACTTATGTCTCAAATTTTGTCAAAATATGGAAAATTTAGCAAGATTAATGTGGGCATTGGATACGTGTCATAATGAACTTTAAATCAAACTTACAGACGATTTAGGGCAGACATGTCAAGTTGATCGGCAGTTAATATGATCATTTTAAATAGATCATTGGTGCTGACTGAGTAAAGGCTTATAAATGAAGCATAAAGCATGGCATCACGCAGTTTGGGATATATTGGATTACTTAGACGATTTTTCGTCTCAATTTTTGTCTTAACTTTTGTTACACTTTAGAAAATTGAGCTTGCTTAACGTATACATTGACATGACAATTTTATCAGCTAGTTAATATGATAATTCTAAAATGATCATTGGTGTTCATTAAGCAAAGGTTTATAAATGAAACATAAAGCATGGCATCACAAAGTTTGGGAAAGATTGGATTACTTGGACGTTTTGTCGACTCTATTTTTGTCTTAACTTTTGTTACACTATAGAAAATTGAGCTAGCTTAACATATACATTGGATTCATGTCATTCTAAGCTCTAAATCAAAAATTAAGTACGATTTAGTTCGGATATGTCAAGTTGATCAGCAACTTGCTATGTTTATTTTAAATTGATCATTGGTGCTCATTGAGTAAAGGCTTATAAATGAAGCATAATGCATGACATCATGCAGTTTGGGATAGATTGGATTATTTACGCTTTGTCGTATCTAGTTATGTCTAGTTTGCAATAATAGAGATAATTGAGCTAGCTTAACGTGGACATTGGATTCGTGTCATTCTGAGCTCAAAATCAAAAGATACGGACGATTTAGGGCGGACATGTCAAGTTGATCAGCCAGTTAAAATGATTTTTCTAAACTGATCATTGGTGCTCATTAAGTAAAGGCTTATAAATCAATCATAATACATGGCATCACACAGTTTTGGATAGATTGGATTACTTGGATGCTTTGTCGTCTCTATTTCTATCTCAAATTTTGTTAAAATATAGAGAATTTGTCTAGCTTAACGTGTGCATTGAACTCGTTTTAATCTAAGCTCAGAATAAAAAGTTACGGACGATTTAGTACGGACATGTCAAGTTGATTGGCCAGTTAATATGACTATTCGAAACTGATCTTTGGTGCTCATTGAGTAAAAGCTTATAAATGAAGCATAATGCTTGGCATCACACAGTTTTGGATAGATTGGATTACTTGGACGGTTTTTCGTATCTATTTCCCTCTCAACATTTGTTACAATATAGAAAATTGAGATAGCTTAACGTAGACATTGGATTCGCGTCATTCGGAGCTCTAAATCAAAAGTTTCGGAAGATTTAGTGTGGACATGTCATGTTGATAGACCAGTTAAAGTGATCATTCTAAACTGATCATTGGCGCTCTTTATGCAAAGGTTTATAAATGAAGCATGAAGCATGGCATCACAAAATTTAGGAAAGATTGGATAACTTGGATGCTTTGTCGACTTTATTTATGTCTTAAATTTTATCAAAAGATAGAAAATTTAGCAAGATTAACGTGGGCATTGGATACGTTTCATTATGAGCTTTAACTCAAAATTTACAGACGATTTTGTGCCGATATGTCAAGTTGATCGGCAACTTAATATGATTATTCTGAACTGATCATTGGTGCTCATTGAGTAAAGGCTTATAAATGAAGCATAATGCATGGCATCACGCAGTTTGGGATAGATTGGATTATTTGGACGTTTTGTCGTATCTAGTTATGTCTCCAATTTTCTACCAAGCTGGATTTGTGTCATTTTGAGCTGAAAATCAATAGTTACGGACGATTTAGTGCGGACATATCAAGTTGATCGGCAAGTTAATATGATTATTGTAAACCGATCGTTGGTGCTCATTGAGTAAAGGCCTATGAATCAAGCACAATGCATGGCATCACACAGTTTTGGATAGATTGGATTACTTGATTGGATTACTTTAAATCAAAAGTTACAAACGATTTATTGTGGACATGTCAAGTTGATCGACCAGTTAATATGATTATTCCAAAATGATCATTGATGCTCATTGAGTAAAGGCTTATAAATGAAACATAATGCATGGCATCACACAGTTTGTGATAAATTGGATTGGTTGGATGTTTTGTCGTATCTATGTATCAAATTTTGTACCAACATAGAAAATTGAGCTAGATTAATGTGGACATTGGATCCGTGTAATTCTGAGCTCTAAATCAAAAGTTAAGAACGATTTGGTGGAGACATATAAAGGTTATCGGCCAGTTAAAATGATTATTCTAAACTGATCAATTGTGTTAATTGAGTAATGGCTTATAAATGAAGCATGAAGCATGGTATCATGCAGGTTGAGATAGATTGGGATACTTGGATGCTTTGTTGTCTCTATTTATGTCTCAAATTTTGCAAAATATAGAAAATTTAGCTAAGGCATTGGGTTCATGTAATTCGGAGCTCTAAATCAAAACTTACATACATTGTAGTGCTGACATATCAAGTTGATCGGCCAGTTAAAGTGATCATTCTAAAACGATCATTGGTGCTCATTAATTAAAGGCTTATAAATGAAACATAAAGCATGGCATCAGCAGTTTGGGATAGATAGGATTATTTGGACGCTTTGCGCCTCTATTTTTGTATCAAATTTTGAAAAATATAGAAAACTTAGTGCGGACATGTTCACGTGGACATTGAATTTGTGTCATTCCATGCTCAAAATCAAAAGTTACGGACGATTACGGGTGGGACATATCAAGTTGATCGGCCAGTTAATATGATCATTTTAAACTTATCATTGTTGCTCATTGAGTAAAGGCTTATAAATGAATCATAATACATGGCATCACATAGTTTGGGATAGATTGGATTACTTGGACGCTTTGTTGTCTCTATTTCTGTTTCAAATTTTGTTAAGATATGGAAAATATATCTAGCTTGACGTGGGCATTGGATTCGTGTCATTCTAAGTTCAAAATCAAAATTTACTTAGATGTCAAGTTCATCGGCCAGATAATATGATTATTCTAAATTTATCATTGGTGCTCATTGAGTAAGGGCTTATAAATGAAGCATAATGCATGACATCACATAAACTTGCATAGATTGGATTACTTGGACACTTTCTCGTGTCTATTTTTGTGTCAAATTTTGTTAAGATATGGAAAATATATCTAGCTTGAAGTGGGCATTGGATTCGTGTCATTCTAAGCTCAAAATCAAAAGTTACTGACATGTTAAGTTCATCGGACAGATAATATGATTATTCTAAATTTATCATTGGTGCTCATTGAGTAAAGGCTTATAAATGAAGCATAATGCATGACATCACACAGTTTTGGGTAGATTGGATTACTTGGATGCTTTGTCATCTCTATTATTGTTTCAAATTTTGTTAAAATATAGAAAACTTATCTAGCTTAACATGTTCATTGGATTCGTGTCATTCTAAGCTCAATATCAAAAGTTACGGAAGATTTAGTGCGAACATGTCATGTTGATCGGCCAGTTAATATGATTATTCTAAACTGAGCATTGGTGCTCATTGATTAAAGGCTTATAAATCAAGCATTATTCATGACATTACACAGTTTTGGATAGTTTGTGTTACTTGGATGCTTTGTCGTCTTAGTTTTTGTCTCAAATTTTGTTAAAATACAGAAACTTTATCTAGCTTAACGTGGGCATTGAATTCATCTTATTCTGAGTTCAAAATCAAAAGTTACGGACGATTTTGTGCGGACATGTCAGGTTGAACGGCCAGTTAATAGGATTATTCTAAACTGATCACTGGTTCCCATTGAGTAATGGCTTATAAATGAAGCACAAAGCATGTCATCAGACAGTTTTGGACAAATTGGATCACTTGGATGGTTTTTCGTAACTATTTCCGTATCAAATTTATTTACAATATGGAAAACTGAGCTAGCTTAATATAGACATTGGATTCGTGTCATTCTCAGCTCTAAATAAAAAGTTTCAGAAGATTTAGTGCAGACATGTCATGTTGATCGGCCAGTTAAAGTGATCATTCTAAACTGATCATTGGTGCTCTTTAAGCAAAGGTTTATAAAGGAAGCATAAAGCATGGCATCACAAAGTTTGGGAAATATTGGATTAGTTGGACGTTTTGCCGACTCAATTTCAGTCTTAAATTTTGTCAAAATATAAACAATTTAGCAAGATTAATGTGGCCATTGGATACGTGTCATTATGAGCTTTAAATCAAAATTACAGACGATTTAGTGTGGATATGTCAAGTTGATCGGCCACTTAATATGATTATCTAAACTGATCATTGATGCTCATTGAGAAAAGGCTTATAAATGAAGCAATATGCATGGCATCACACAGTTTGGGATATATTAGATTATTTGGACGCTTTGTCGTATGTAGTTATGTCTCAAACTTTGTAACATAAGAGAAAATTGAGCTAGCTTAATGTGGGCATTGAATTCGTGACATTCTGAGTTAAAAATCAAAAGTTGCGGATGAATTAGTGCCGACATGTCAAGTTGATCAGCCAGTTAATATGATTATTCTAAACTGATCATTGGTGCTCATTGAGTAAAAGCTTATAAATCAAGCATAATGCATGGCAAAACACAGTTTTTGATAGATTGGATTACTTGGATACTTTGTCGTCTCTATTTCTATCTCAAATTTTGTTAAAATATAGAAAATTTATATAGCCTAATGTGGGCATTGAATTCGTTTTATTCTGAGCTCAAAATGAAAAATTACAGTTTATTTAGTGCAGACATGTCAAGTTCATCGGCCAGTTAATATGATTCTTCTAAACTGATCATTGGTGCTCATTGAGTAAAAGATTATAAATGAAGCATAATGCACGCCATATTACAGTTTTGGAAAGATTGGATTACTTGTACGCTTTGTCGTGTCGATTTCTGTCTCCAATTTTGTTACAATAGACAAAATTGAGCTAGCTTAACGTGGGCATTGGTATTGTGTCCTTCTGAGCTTTAAATCAAAAGTTACAGATGGTTTAGTGTGTACATGTCAAGTTGATCGGCCAGTTAATATGATTATTCTAAACTGATCATTGGTGCTCAATTAGTCAAGGCTTATAAATGAAGCATAATGCATGGCATCACACAGTTTTGGATAGATTGGATTACTTGGACGGTTTTTCGTATCTATTTCCGTCTCAACATTTGTTACAATATAGAAAATTGAGATAGCTTAAAATAGACATTGGAATCGCGTCATTCGGAGCTCTAAATAAAAAGTTTTGGAGGATTTAGTGCAAACATGTAATGTTGATCGACCAGTTAAAGTGATCATTCTAAACTGATCATTTATGCTCTTTAAGCAGAGGTTTATAAATGAAGCATAAAGCATGGCATCACAAAGTTTGGGAAAGGTTGGATTATTTGGACGCTTTGTCGACTTTATGTCTGTCTCAAATTTTTTCAGAAGATAGAAACTTTAGCAAGATTAACATGAGCATTGGATACGTGTCATTATGAGCTTTAAATCAAAATTTATGGACCGTTTTGTACGGATATGTCAAGTTGATCGGCAACTTAATATGATTATTTTGAACTGATCATTGGTGCTCATTGAGTAAAGGCTTATAAATGAAGCATAATGCATGGCATCACACAGTTTGGGAAAGATTAGATTATTTGCACGCTTTGTCGTATCTAGTTATGTCTCCAATTTTCTAACAAGTTGGATTTGTGTTATTCTGAGCTCAAAATCAAAAGTTACGGATGATTTAGTGCGGATATATCAACTTGATCGGCCAATTAATATGATTATTCTAAACCGATCGTTGGTGCTCATTGAGTAAAGGCTTATAAATCAAGCATAATGCATGGCATCAGACAGTTTTTGATGGATTGGATTACTTGGATTCTTTGTCGTCTCTATTTCTGTCTCAAATTTTGTTAAAATATAAAAAATTGAGCTAGCTTAACGTGGGCATTGGATTTGTGTCATTCTGAGCTTGAAATCAAAAGTTACAAACGATTTATTGTGGACATGTCAAGTTGATCGACCAGTTAATATGATTATTCTAAAATGATCATTGTTGCTCATTGAGTAAAGGCTTATAAATGAAGCATAATGCATGGCATCACGCAGTTTGGGATAAATTGGATTGGTTGGATGCTTTGTCGTATCTAGTTATGTCTCAAATTTTGGAACAATAGAGAAAATTGAGCTAGATTAACGTGGACATTGGATTCGTGTATTTCAGAGCTCTAAATCAAAAGTTACGAACGATTTGGTGGAGACATGTAAAGGTTATCGGCCAGTTAAAATGATTATTCTAAAATGATCAATTGTGCTAATGTAGTAAAGGGTTATAAATGAAGCATGAAGCATGGTATCATGCAGACTGAGATAGATTGGAATACTTGGATTCTTTGTTGTCTCTATTTATGTCTCAAATTTTGTAAAATATAGAAAATTTAGCTAAGGCATTGGATTCGTGTCATTCCGAGCTCTAAATCAAAACTTACATACGATTTAGTGCTGACATATCAAGTTGATCAGCCGGTTAAAGTGATCATTCTAAAACGATCATTGGTGCTCATTAATTAAAGGCTTATAAAGGAAACATAAAGTTTGGCATCACGCAGTTTGGGATAGATAGGATTACTTGAACGCAATGTCGCCTCAATTTCTGTATCAAATTTTGAAAAATATAGAAAATCTAGTGCGGACATGTCAACGTGACATGGAATTCGTGTCATTCCGAGTTCAAAATCAAAAGTTATTGACGATTTAGGGCAGGACATATCAAGTTGATCGCCAATTAATATGATCATTTTAAACTGATCATTGGTGCTCATTTAGTAAAGGCTTATAAATGAATCATAATGCATGGCATCACATAGTTTTGGATAGATTAGATTACTTGGATGCTTTGTCGTCTCTATTTCTGTTTCAAATTTTGTTAAGATATGGAAACTAAATCGAGCTTGACGTAGGCATTGGATTAGTGTCATTCTAAGCTTAAAATCAAAATTTAATGACATGTCCAGTTCATTGGCCAGATAATATGATTATTCTAAATTTATCGTTGTTGCTCATTGAGTAAAAACTTATAAATGAAGCATAATGCATGGCATCACATAGTTTTGCATAGATTGGATTACTTGGATGCTTTGTATTCTCTATTTTTGTCTGAAATTTTGCTAAGATATGGAAAATATATCTATCTTGACATGGGCATTGGATTCGTGTCATTCTAAGCTCAAAATCAAAAGTTACTGACATGTCAAGTTCATCGGCCATATAATATGATTATTCTAAATTTTTCATTGGTGTTCATTGAGTAAAGGCTTATAAATGAAGCATAATGCGTGGCATCACATAGTTTTGGATAGATTGGATTACTTGAATGCTTTGTTATCTATATTATTGTTTCAAATTTTGTTAAAATATAGAAAATTTATCTAGCTTAACGTGTTCATTGGATTCGTGTCATTCTGAGCTCAAAATCAAAAGTTACGGAGATTTAGAGCGAACATGTCAAGTTGATCGGACAGTTAATATGATTATTATAAACAGACCATTGGTGCTCATTGATTAAAGGCTTATAAATCAAGAAAAATGCACAGCAGCACACAGTTTTGGATAGATTGGATTACTTGGATGCTTTGTCGTCTCTGTTTTTTTCTCTCAAATTTTGTTAAAATACAGAAAATTGATCTAGCTTAATGTGGGCATTGAATTCATCTTATTATGAGCACAAAATCAAAAGTTACTGACGATTTAGTGCGGACATGTCAAGTTGATCGACCAGTTAATATGATTATTCTAAACTGATCACTGGTGCCCATTGAGTATAGGCTTATAAATGAAGTTTAAAGCATGGCATCGCACAGTTTTGGACAGATTGGATTACTTGGATGGTTTTTCATATCTATTTCCTTCTCAAATATTGTTACAATATAGAAAACTGAGCTAGCTTAACATAAACATTGGATTCGTGTCATTCTGACCTCTAAATCAAAAGTTTCGGAAGATTTAGTGCAAACGTGTCATGTTGATCGGCTTGTTAAAGTGATCATTCTAAACTGATCATTGGTGCTCTTTAAGCAAAGGTTTATAAAGGAAGCATAAAGCACGACATCACAAAGTTTGGGAAATATTGGATTAGTTGGACGCTTTGTCGACTCTATTTCTGTCTCAAATTTTGTCAAAATAAAAAAAATTTAGCAAGATTAACGTGGTCATTGGATACGTGTCATTATGAGCTTTAAATCAAAATTTACAGACGATTTAGTGGGGATATGTCAAGTTGATCGGCCACTTAATATGATTATCTAAACTGATCAGTGGTGCTCATTGAGTAAAGGCTTATAAATGAAGCAATATGCGTGGCATGAGATAGTTTGGGATAGATTAGATTATTTGGACGCTTTGTCGTTTCTAGGTATGTCAAAAACTTTGTAACAATAGAGAAAATTGAGCTAGCTTAACGTGGGCATTGAATTCGTGTCATTCTAAGCTAAAAATCAAAAGTTGCGGACGATTTAGTGCCGACTTGTCAAGTTGAACCGCCAGTTAATATGATTATTCTAAACTGATCATTGGTGCTCATTGAGCAAAGGCTTATAAATCAAGCATAATGCATGGCATCACATAGTTTTGGATAGATATGATTACTTGGATACTTTGTCGTCTCTATTTCTCTCTCAAATTTTGTTAAAATATAGAAAATTATCTAGCTTAATGTAGGCATTGAATTCGTGTTATTTTGAGCTCAAAATCAAAAATTACAGACGATTTAGTGCGTACATATCAAGTCGATCGGCCAGTTAATATGAATATTCTAAACTGATCATTGGTGCTCATTGAGTAAAAGCTTATAAATGAAGCATAATGCACGCCATCTTTCAGTTTGGGAAAAATTGGATTACTTGGCCGCTTTGTCATGTCTATTTCTGTCTCCAATTTTGATACAATAGGCAAAATTGAGCTAGCGTAACGTGGGCATTGGTATTGTGTCCTTTTGAGCTTTAAATCAAAAGTTGCAAACGGTTTAGTGTGTACATGTCAAGTTGATCGGCCAGTTAATATGATTATTCTAAACAGATCATTGGTGCTCATTGTGTAAAGGCTTATAAATGAAGCATACTGCATGGCATCACACAATTTGGGAAAAATTGGATTATTTGGACGCTTTGTCGTATCTAGTTATGTCTCAAATTTTGTAACAACAAAGAAAAGTGAGCTAGCTTAACGTTACATTGGATGCGTGTCATTCGGAGCTCTAAATCAAAAGTTACGGACGATTGGGTAGAGACATGTAAAGTTTATCAGCCAATTAAGATGATTATTCTAAACTGATCAATGGTGCTAATTGAGTATAGGCTTATAAATGAAGCATGAAGCATGGCATCACACAGGTAGAGATAGATTGGATTACTTGGATGCTTTGTTATCTCTATTTTTGTCTCAAATTTTGCAAAATATAGAAAATTTAGCTAGATTAACGTATGCATTGGATTCATGTCATTCTGAGCTCTAAATCAAAACATATATAAGATTTAGTGCTGACATATCAAGTTGATCGGCCAGTTAAAGTGATCATTGTAAAACGATCATTGGTGCTCATTAATTAAAGGCTTATAACTGAAGCATAAAGCATGGCATCACGCAGTTGGGGATAGATTGGCTTACTTGGACTCTTTGTCGCCTCTATTTCAGTATCAAATTTTGAAAAATATAGACAATTTAGTGCGTACATGTCAACGTGGACATTGAATTTGTGTCATTCCCAGCTCAAAATTAAAAGTTATGAACGATTTAGGGCAGGACATATCAAGTTGATCGGCCAGTTAATATGATCATTTTAAACTGATCATTCGTGCTGATTGAGTAAATGCTTATAAATGATGCATAATGCATGGCATCACATAGTTTTGGATAGATTGAATTACTTGGACGCTTTGTCGTCTCTATTTCTGTCTCAAATTTTGTTAAGATATGCAAAATATATCTAGCTTGACGTGGGAATCGGATTCATGTCATTCTAAGGTCACAATCGAAATTTACTAACATGTCAAGTTCATCGGCCAAATAATATGATTATTCTAAATTTATCATTGGTGCTCATTGAGTAAAGGCTAATAATTGAAGCATAATGCATGACATAACACAGTTTTGGATAGATTGGATTACTTGAACGCCTTTTCGTCTCTATTATTGTTTCAAATTTTGATAAATTATAGAAAATTTATCTGCATTGGATTCGTGTCATTCTGATCTGAAAATCAAAAGTTACAGACGATTTAGTGCGAACATGTCAAGTTGATCGGCGACTTAATATGATTATTCTAAACTGATCATTGTTGCTCATTGATTAAAGGATTATAAATGAAGCACAATGCATGGCATGACATAGTTTTGGATCGATTGGATTACTTGGACGGTTTTTTGTATCTATTTCCGTCTCCAATTTTGTTATAATATAGAAAATTGAGTTAGCTTAACGTAGATATTGGATTCGTGTCATTCTTACTCTAAATCAAAAGTTTTGGAAGATTTAGTGCGGACATGTCATGTTGATCGGCCAGTTAAAGTGATCATTCTAAACTGATCATTGGTGCTCTTTAAGCAAAGGTTTATAAATGAAGTATAAAACATGGCATCACAAAGTTTGGGAAAGATTGGATTAGTTGTACGCTTTGTCGACTCTATTTCTGTCTCAAATTTTGTCAAAAATAGAAAATTTAGCAAGATTAACATGGGCATCGGATACGTGTCATTATGAGCTTTAAATAAAAATTTACGGACGATTTAGCACAGATATGTCAAGTTGATCGGCCATTTAATATGATTATCTCAACTGATCATTGGTGCTCATTGAGTAAAGGCTTATAAACGAAGCATAATGCATGGCATCACACATTTTGGGATAGATTATTATTCGGACGCTTTGTCATATCTAGTTATGTCTTAAATTTTGTAACAATAGAAAAATTAAGCTAGCTTAACGTGGGCATTGAATTCATGTCATTCTGAGCTAAAAATCAAAAGTTACGGACGATTTAGTGCGGACATGTCAAGTTGATCAGACAATTAATATGATTATTCTAAACTGATCATTGGTGCTCATTGAGTAAAGGCTTATAAATCAAGAATAACGCATGGCATCACACATTTTTGGATAGATTGGATTACTTGGATGCTTTGCCGTCTCTATTTCTGTCTCAAATTCTGTTAAAATATAGAAAATTTATCTAGCTTAATGTGGGCATTGAATTCGTGTTATTCTGAGCTTAAAATCAAAAATTACAGACGATTTAGTGGGACATGTCAAGTGGATCGTCCAGTTAATATGATTATTCTTAACTGATCATTGGTTCTCATTGAGTAAAAGCTTATAAATGAAGCAAAATGCATGCCATCTTATAGTTTGGGAAAGATTGGATTACTTGGACGCTTTGTCGTGTCAATTTTTGCCTCTTATTTTGTTACAATATACAAAATTGATCTAGCTTAACGTGTGCATTGGTATTATGTCCTTCTGAGCTTTAAATCAAAAGTTACAAACGGTTTAGTGTGTACATGTCAAGTTGATCGGCAAGTTAATATGATTATTCTAAACTAATCGTTGGTGCTCATTGAGTAAAGGCTTATAAGTGAAGCATAATACATGGCATCACAAAGTTTGGGATAGATTGGATTATTTGGACGCTTTTTCGTATTTAGTAATATCTCAATTTTGTAACAAGATAGAAAATTGAGCTAGCTTAATGTGACATTGGATTCGTGTCAATTGGAGCTCTAAATCAAAAGTTACGAATGATTTGTTGGAGACATGTAAAGGTTGTCGGCCAATTAAGATGATTATTCTAAACTGATCAATGGTGCTAATTGAGTAAAGGCTTATAAATGAAGCATGAAGCATGGCATCACACATGTTGAGATAGATTGGATTACCTGGATGTTTTGTTGTCTCTATTTCTGTCTCAAATTTTGCAAAATATAGAAAATTTAGCTTGTTTAATGTGGGCATTGGATTCGCATCATTTTGACATCTAAATCAAAACATTTATACGATTTAGCTCACATATCAATTGATCGCCCAGTTAAAGTGATCATTCTAAAACGATCATTGGTGCTCATTAACTAAAGGCTTATAAATGAAGCCTAAAGCATGGCATCACGCAGTTTGGGATACATTGGATTACTTAGACGCTTTGTTGTCTCTATTTTTGTCTCAAAATTTGAAAAATATAGAAAATTTAGTGTGGACATGTCAACGTGGGCATCGAATTCGTGTCATTCCGAGCTCAAAATCAAAAGTTACGGACGATTAGGGTGGACATGTCAAGTTGATCGGCCAGTTAATATGATAATTTTAAAATGATCATTCGTGCTCATTCACTAAAGGCTTATAAATGAAGCATACTACATGGCATCACACAGTTTTGGATAGATTGGATTACTTGGATGCTTTGTTGTCTCTATTTCTTTCTCAAATTTTGTTAAGATATTGAAACTTTATCTAGCTTAATGTGGGCATTGGATTCGTGTCATTCTGAGCTCAAAATCAAAAGTTACGGATGATTTAGTGCGGACATGTCAAGTTGATCGGCCAATTAATATGATTATTCTAATTTGATAATTGGTGCTCATTGAGTAATGGCTTATACATCAAGCATAATGCATGGCATCAAATTTTTTTGGATAGATTGGATTACTTGGAAGTTTTCCGTCTCTACTTCTGTCTAGAATTTTGTTAAAATATAGAAAATGAATCTAGTTTAACGTAGTAATTGGATTCGTGTCATTCTGAGCTCAAAATCAAAACTTACAGACAACTTAGTGCGTACATTCCAAGTTGATCGGACTGTTAATATGATTATTCTCAACTGATCATTGGTGCACATTGAGTAAAAGCTTCCAAATGAAGCATAATGCACGTCATCTTGCATAGTTTTAGATCGATTGGATTACTTTGATTATTTGTCATATCTTTTTCTGTATCAAATTGTGTTACAATTTAGAAAATTGAGTTAGCTTAACGTGGGCATTGGATTCGTGTCATTCTGAGCTCTAAATCAAAAGTTATGGATGATTTAGTGGTCGTGTCAAGTGTATCGGCCAGTTAATATGATTATTCTAAACTTACCATTGGTGTTCATTGAGTAAAGGCTTATAAATGAAGCATAATGCATGGCATCACGCAGTTTGGTAGAGACTGGATTACAATATAAGAACTTGAGCTAGGTTAACATGGGCATTGGATTCGTGCCATTCTGAGCCCTAAATCAAAAGTTACGGACGATTTAGTGCGGACATGTCAAGTTGATCGCCTGTTAAAGTGGTCACTCTAAACTGATCATTGGTGCTCATTAAGTAAAGGGTTATAAATGAAGTGTAATGCATGGCATAGCGCAGTTCGGATAGATTTGATTAGTGGGACGCTTTGTCGTCTCTATTTTTGTCTCAATTTTTGTCAAAAGAATAGAAAAATGAGCTAGCTTAACGTGGGCATTGGATTCGTGTCATTCTTAGCTATAAATCAAAAGTTATGGACGATTTAGTGCGATCATATCAAGTTGTTCGGCTAGTTAATGTGGTCATTCTAAGTTGATCATTGGTGCTTATTGAGTAAAAGCTTATAAATAAAGCATAATGCACAACATCACACAAGTTTAGATAGATTGGATTACTTGGAGGCTGTGTCATATCTATTTTTGTCTCAAATTTTGGTACAATTTAGAAAATTGAGCTAGTTTAACATGGGCATTGGATTCTTGTTATCTTGGACGATTTAGTATGGACATGCAAGTTGATCGGCCAGTTAAACTGATCATTTTAAACTGATCATTGGTGCCATTTGAGTAATGGCTTGTAAATGAATCATAATGCATGACATCATAGAGTTTTGGATAGATTGGATTACTTCGACGCTTTGTCATATCTAGTTATGTCTCAAATTTTGTAACAATATATAAAATTGAGCTAGCTTAAAGTGGGAATTGGATTCGTGTCATTTTGAGCTCTAAATCAAAAGTTACAGACGATTTAATACGTGCATGTCATATTGATCAGCCAGTTAAAGTCATCATTCTAAACTGATCTTTGGTGTTCATTAAGTAAAGGCTTATAAATGAAGCAGAATGCATGGCATCAAACATTTTGGATGGATTGGACTACTTGGATGCTTTGTCGTCTCCATTCTGTCTCAAATTTTGTCAAAATGTAGAAAATTGAGCTAGCTTAATGTGAGCATTGGATTCTTGTTATTCTAAGCTCTAAAGCAAAAGTTACTGACGATTTAGTGCGGATATGTCAAGTTGATCGGCCAGTTAAAGTGATCATTCTAAACTGATCATTGGTGCTCATTAAGTAAAGGCTTATAAATGAAGCATAATGCATGGCATCAAGCAGTATGGATAGATTGGACTACTTGGACGCTTTGTCGTCTCTATTCTATCTTAAATTTTTTCAAAACATAGAAAAGTAAGCTACCTTAACGTGGGGATATTATTCGTGTCATTCTAGGCTCTAAATCAAAAGTTACGTACAATTTAGTGTGGACATGTCAAGTCCATCGGCCAGTTAAAGTGATCATTCTGAACAGATTATTGATGCTCATTGAGTAACGGCTTATAAATGAAGCATAATGCATGGCATCACACATTTTTGGTTAGATTGGGTTACCTGAACTCTTTGTCGTATCTTGTTATGTCTCAAATTTTGTCACAATATAGAAAATTGACCTAGCTTAATGTGGGCATTGGATTCATGTCATTCCAAGCTATAAAGCAAAAGTTATGGAAAATTTAGTGCAAACATGACAAGTTGATCGGCCAGTTAAAATGATCATTCTAAACAGATCATTGATGTTCATTTAGTAAAAGCTTATAAATCAAAAATAATGCATGGCATCACGCAGTTCAAGATGGATTGTATTACTTGGATGCTTTGTCGTATCAGTTTTTCCTAAAATTTTGTCAAAATATAGAAAACTGACATGGGATTGGATTCGTGTTATTCTGAGCTCCAAATCAAAAGCTATGAACGATTTTGTGTGGACATGTCAAGTTCATTGGCCAGTTAAAGTGATCATTCTAAACTGATAATTGGTGCTCATGAAGTAAAGGCTTGTGCATGGCATCAAAGATTTTGGATAGATTGGATTACTTGGATGCTTTGTCATCTCTATTTCTGTCCCAAATTTTGCCAAAATATAGAAACTTGAGCTAGATTAACGTATGCATTGGATTCGTGTCATTGTGACCTCTAGATCAAAAGTTACAGATGGTTTAGTGAGGACATGTGTCAAGGTTATCGGGCAGATCATATGATTATTCTAAACTGATCATTGCTGCTCATTGAGTAAACTCTTATAAATGAAGCACAATGCATGGCATCACACAGTTTGGGATAGATAGGATTGCTTGGATGCTTTGTCGTCTTTACTTCCGTCTCAAATTTAGTCAAAATATAGAAAAATTTATCTAGATTAACGTGGGCACTGTATTCGTCTTATTATGAGCTCAAAATCAAAAGTTACTAACGATTTTGTGCGGACATGTCAAGTTGATAGGCCAGTTAATATGATTATTCTAAACTGATCATTGGTGCTCATTGAGCAAAGGCTTATAAATCAAGCATAATGCATGGCATCACATAGTTTTGGATAGATATGATTACTTGGATACTTTGTCGTCTCTATTTCTCTCTCAAATTTTGTTAAAATATAGAAAATTATCTAGCTTAATGTAGGCATTGAATTCGTGTTATTTTGAGCTCAAAATCAAAAATTACAGACGATTTAGTGCGTACATATCAAGTCGATCGGCCAGTTAATATGAATATTCTAAACTGATCATTGGTGCTCATTGAGTAAAAGCTTATAAATGAAGCATAATGCACGCCATCTTTCAGTTTGGGAAAAATTGGATTACTTGGCCGCTTTGTCATGTCTATTTCTGTCTCCAATTTTGATACAATAGACAAAATTGAGCTAGCGTAACGTGGGCATTGGTATTGTGTCCTTTTGAGCTTTAAATCAAAAGTTGCAAACGGTTTAGTGTGTACGTGTCAAGTTGATCGGCCAGTTAATATGATTATTCTAAACAGATCATTGGTGCTCATTGTGTAAAGGCTTATAAATGAAGCATACTGCATGGCATCACACAATTTGGGAAAAATTGGATTATTTGGACGCTTTGTCGTATCTAGTTATGTCTCAAATTTTGTAACAACAAAGAAAAGTGAGCTAGCTTAACGTTACATTGGATGCGTGTCATTCGGAGCTCTAAATCAAAAGTTACGGACGATTGGGTAGAGACATGTAAAGTTTATCGGCCAATTAAGATGATTATTCTAAACTGATCAATGGTGCTAATTGAGTATAGGCTTATAAATGAAGCATGAAGCATGGCATCACACAGGTAGAGATAGATTGGATTACTTGGATGCTTTGTTATCTCTATTTTTGTCTCAAATTTTGCAAAATATAGAAAATTTAGCTAGATTAACGTATGCATTGGATTCATGTCATTCTGAGCTCTAAATCAAAACATATATAAGATTTAGTGCTGACATATCAAGTTGATCGGCCAGTTAAAGTGATCATTGTAAAACGATCATTGGTGCTCATTAATTAAAGGCTTATAACTGAAGCATAAAGCATGGCATCACGCAGTTGGGGATAGATTGGCTTACTTGGACTCTTTGTCGCCTCTATTTCAGTATCAAATTTTGAAAAATATAGACAATTTAGTGCGTACATGTCAACGTGGACATTGAATTTGTGTCATTCCCAGCTCAAAATTAAAAGTTATGAACGATTTAGGGCAGGACATATCAAGTTGATCGGCCAGTTAATATGATCATTTTAAACTGATCATTCGTGCTGATTGAGTAAATGCTTATAAATGATGCATAATGCATGGCATCACATAGTTTTGGATAGATTGAATTACTTGGATGCTTTGTCGTCTCTATTTCTGTCTCAAATTTTGTTAAGATATGCAAAATATATCTAGCTTGACGTGGGAATCGGATTCATGTCATTCTAAGGTCACAATCGAAATTTACTAACATGTCAAGTTCATCGGCCAAATAATATGATTATTCTAAATTTATCATTGGTGCTCATTGAGTAAAGGCTAATAATTGAAGCATAATGCATGACATAACACAGTTTTGGATAGATTGGATTACTTGAACGCCTTTTCGTCTCTATTATTGTTTCAAATTTTGATAAATTATAGAAAATTTATCTGCATTGGATTCGTGTCATTCTGATCTGAAAATCAAAAGTTACAGACGATTTAGTGCGAACATGTCAAGTTGATCGGCCACTTAATATGATTATTCTAAACTGATCATTGTTGCTTATTGATTAAAGGATTATAAATGAAGCACAATGCATGGCATGACATAGTTTTGGATCGATTGGATTACTTGGACGGTTTTTTGTATCTATTTCCGTCTCCAATTTTGTTATAATATAGAAAATTGAGTTAGCTTAACGTAGATATTGGATTCGTGTCATTCTTACTCTAAATCAAAAGTTTTGGAAGATTTAGTGCGGACATGTCATGTTGATCGGCCAGTTAAAGTGATCATTCTAAACTGATCATTGGTGCTCTTTAAGCAAAGGTTTATAAATGAAGTATAAAACATGGCATCACAAAGTTTGGGAAAGATTGGATTAGTTGTACGCTTTGTCGACTCTATTTCTGTCTCAAATTTTGTCAAAAATAGAAAATTTAGCAAGATTAACATGGGCATCGGATACGTGTCATTATGAGCTTTAAATCAAAATTTACGGACGATTTAGCACAGATATGTCAAGTTGATCGGCCATTTAATATGATTATCTCAACTGATCATTGGTGCTCATTGAGTAAAGGCTTATAAACGAAGCATAATGCATGGCATCACACATTTTTGGATAGATTATTATTCAGACGCTTTGTCATATCTAGTTATGTCTTAAATTTTGTAACAATAGAAAAATTAAGCTAGCTTAACGTGGGCATTGAATTCGTGTCATTCTAAGCTAAAAATCAAAAGTTGCGGACGATTTAGTGCCGACTTGTCAAGTTGAACCGCCAGTTAATATGATTATTCTAAACTGATCATTGGTGCTCATTGAGCAAAGGCTTATAAATCAAGCATAATGCATGGCATCACATAGTTTTGGATAGATATGATTACTTGGATACTTTGTCGTCTCTATTTCTCTCTCAAATTTTGTTAAAATATAGAAAATTATCTAGCTTAATGTAGGCATTGAATTCGTGTTATTTTGAGCTCAAAATCAAAAATTACAGACGATTTAGTGCGTACATATCAAGTCGATCGGCCAGTTAATATGAATATTCTAAACTGATCATTGGTGCTCATTGAGTAAAAGCTTATAAATGAAGCATAATGCACGCCATCTTTCAGTTTGGGAAAAATTGGATTACTTGGCCGCTTTGTCATGTCTATTTCTGTCTCCAATTTTGATACAATAGACAAAATTGAGCTAGCGTAACGTGGGCATTGGTATTGTGTCCTTTTGAGCTTTAAATCAAAAGTTGCAAACGGTTTAGTGTGTACGTGTCAAGTTGATCGGCCAGTTAATATGATTATTCTAAACAGATCATTGGTGCTCATTGTGTAAAGGCTTATAAATGAAGCATACTGCATGGCATCACACAATTTGGGAAAAATTGGATTATTTGGACGCTTTGTCGTATCTAGTTATGTCTCAAATTTTGTAACAACAGAGAAAAGTGAGCTAGCTTAACGTTACATTGGATGCGTGTCATTCGGAGCTCTAAATCAAAAGTTACGGACGATTGGGTAGAGACATGTAAAGTTTATCGGCCAATTAAGATGATTATTCTAAACTGATCAATGGTGCTAATTGAGTATAGGCTTATAAATGAAGCATGAAGCATGGCATCACACAGGTAGAGATAGATTGGATTACTTGGATGCTTTGTTGTCTCTATTTTTGTCTCAAATTTTGCAAAATATAGATAATTTAGCTAGATTAACGTATGCATTGGATTCATGTCATTCTGAGCTCTAAATCAAAACATATATAAGATTTAGTGCTGACATATCAAGTTGATCGGCCAGTTAAAGTGATCATTGTAAAACGATCATTGGTGCTCATTAATTAAAGGCTTATAACTGAAGCATAAAGCATGGCATCACGCAGTTGGGGATAGATTGGCTTACTTGGACTCTTTGTCGCCTCTATTTCAGTATCAAATTTTGAAAAATATAGACAATTTAGTGCGTACATGTCAACGTGGACATTGAATTTGTGTCATTCCCAGCTCAAAATTAAAAGTTATGAACGATTTAGGGCAGGACATATCAAGTTGATTGGCCAGTTAATATGATCATTTTAAACTGATCATTCGTGCTGATTGAGTAAATGCTTATAAATGATGCATAATGCATGGCATCACATAGTTTTGGATAGATTGAATTACTTGGATGCTTTGTCGTCTCTATTTCTGTCTCAAATTTTGTTAAGATATGCAAAATATATCTAGCTTGACGTGGGAATCGGATTCATGTCATTCTAAGGTCACAATCGAAATTTACTAACATGTCAAGTTCATCGGCCAAATAATATGATTATTCTAAATTTATCATTGGTGCTCATTGAGTAAAGGCTAATAATTGAAGCATAATGCATGACATAACACAGTTTNTTAGTGCTGACATATCAAGTTGATCGGCCAGTTAAAGTGATCATTGTAAAACGATCATTGGTGCTCATTAATTAAAGGCTTATAACTGAAGCATAAAGCATGGCATCACGCAGTTGGGGATAGATTGGCTTACTTGGACTCTTTGTCGCCTCTATTTCAGTATCAAATTTTGAAAAATATAGACAATTTAGTGCGTACATGTCAACGTGGACATTGAATTTGTGTCATTCCCAGCTCAAAATTAAAAGTTATGAACGATTTAGGGCAGGACATATCAAGTTGATTGGCCAGTTAATATGATCATTTTAAACTGATCATTCGTGCTGATTGAGTAAATGCTTATAAATGATGCATAATGCATGGCATCACATAGTTTTGGATAGATTGAATTACTTGGACGCTTTGTCGTCTCTATTTCTTTCTCAAATTTTGTTAAGATATGCAAAATATATCTAGCTTGACGTGGGAATCGGATTCATGTCATTCTAAGGTCACAATCGAAATTTACTAACATGTCAAGTTCATCGGCCAAATAATATGATTATTCTAAATTTATCATTGGTGCTCATTGAGTAAAGGCTAATAATTGAAGCATAATGCATGACATAACACAGTTTTGGATAGATTGGATTACTTGAACGCCTTTTCGTCTCTATTATTGTTTCAAATTTTGATAAATTATAGAAAATTTATCTGCATTGGATTCGTGTCATTCTGATCTGAAAATCAAAAGTTACAGACGATTTAGTGCGAACATGTCAAGTTGATCGGCCACTTAATATGATTATTCTAAACTGATCATTGTTGCTTATTGATTAAAGGATTATAAATGAAGCACAATGCATGGCATGACATAGTTTTGGATCGATTGGATTACTTGGACGGTTTTTTGTATCTATTTCCGTCTCCAATTTTGTTATAATATAGAAAATTGAGTTAGCTTAACGTAGATATTGGATTCGTGTCATTCTTACTCTAAATCAAAAGTTTTGGAAGATTTAGTGCGGACATGTCATGTTGATCGGCCAGTTAAAGTGATCATTCTAAACTGATCATTGGTGCTCTTTAAGCAAAGGTTTATAAATGAAGTATAAAACATGGCATCACAAAGTTTGGGAAAGATTGGATTAGTTGTACGCTTTGTCGACTCTATTTCTGTCTCAAATTTTGTCAAAAATAGAAAATTTAGCAAGATTAACATGGGCATCGGATACGTGTCATTATGAGCTTTAAATCAAAATTTACGGACGATTTAGCACAGATATGTCAAGTTGATCGGCCATTTAATATGATTATCTCAACTGATCATTGGTGCTCATTGAGTAAAGGCTTATAAACGAAGCATAATGCATGGCATCACACATTTTTGGATAGATTATTATTCAGACGCTTTGTCATATCTAGTTATGTCTTAAATTTTGTAACAATAGAAAAATTAAGCTAGCTTAACGTGGGCATTGAATTCGTGTCATTCTAAGCTAAAAATCAAAAGTTGCGGACGATTTAGTGCCGACTTGTCAAGTTGAACCGCCAGTTAATATGATTATTCTAAACTGATCATTGGTGCTCATTGAGCAAAGGCTTATAAATCAAGCATAATGCATGGCATCACATAGTTTTGGATAGATATGATTACTTGGATACTTTGTCGTCTCTATTTCTCTCTCAAATTTTGTTAAAATATAGAAAATTATCTAGCTTAATGTAGGCATTGAATTCGTGTTATTTTGAGCTCAAAATCAAAAATTACAGACGATTTAGTGCGTACATATCAAGTCGATCGGCCAGTTAATATGAATATTCTAAACTGATCATTGGTGCTCATTGAGTAAAAGCTTATAAATGAAGCATAATGCACGCCATCTTTCAGTTTGGGAAAAATTGGATTACTTGGCCGCTTTGTCATGTCTATTTCTGTCTCCAATTTTGATACAATAGACAAAATTGAGCTAGCGTAACGTGGGCATTGGTATTGTGTCCTTTTGAGCTTTAAATCAAAAGTTGCAAACGGTTTAGTGTGTACATGTCAAGTTGATCGGCCAGTTAATATGATTATTCTAAACAGATCATTGGTGCTCATTGTGTAAAGGCTTATAAATGAAGCATACTGCATGGCATCACACAATTTGGGAAAAATTGGATTATTTGGACGCTTTGTCGTATCTAGTTATGTCTCAAATTTTGTAACAACAGAGAAAAGTGAGCTAGCTTAACGTTACATTGGATGCGTGTCATTCGGAGCTCTAAATCAAAAGTTACGGACGATTGGGTAGAGACATGTAAAGTTTATCGGCCAATTAAGATGATTATTCTAAACTGATCAATGGTGCTAATTGAGTATAGGCTTATAAATGAAGCATGAAGCATGGCATCACACAGGTAGAGATAGATTGGATTACTTGGATGCTTTGTTATCTCTATTTTTGTCTCAAATTTTGCAAAATATAGAAAATTTAGCTAGATTAACGTATGCATTGGATTCATGTCATTCTGAGCTCTAAATCAAAACATATATAAGATTTAGTGCTGACATATCAAGTTGATCGGCCAGTTAAAGTGATCATTGTAAAACGATCATTGGTGCTCATTAATTAAAGGCTTATAACTGAAGCATAAAGCATGGCATCACGCAGTTGGGGATAGATTGGCTTACTTGGACTCTTTGTCGCCTCTATTTCAGTATCAAATTTTGAAAAATATAGACAATTTAGTGCGTACATGTCAACATGGACATTGAATTTGTGTCATTCCCAGCTCAAAATTAAAAGTTATGAACGATTTAGGGCAGGACATATCAAGTTGATTGGCCAGTTAATATGATCATTTTAAACTGATCATTCGTGCTGATTGAGTAAATGCTTATAAATGATGCATAATGCATGGCATCACATAGTTTTGGATAGATTGAATTACTTGGACGCTTTGTCGTCTCTATTTCTTTCTCAAATTTTGTTAAGATATGCAAAATATATCTAGCTTGACGTGGGAATCGGATTCATGTCATTCTAAGGTCACAATCGAAATTTACTAACATGTCAAGTTCATCGGCCAAATAATATGATTATTCTAAATTTATCATTGGTGCTCATTGAGTAAAGGCTAATAATTGAAGCATAATGCATGACATAACACAGTTTTGGATAGATTGGATTACTTGAACGCCTTTTCGTCTCTATTATTGTTTCAAATTTTGATAAATTATAGAAAATTTATCTGCATTGGATTCGTGTCATTCTGATCTGAAAATCAAAAGTTACAGACGATTTAGTGCGAACATGTCAAGTTGATCGGCCACTTAATATGATTATTCTAAACTGATCATTGTTGCTCATTGATTAAAGGATTATAAATGAAGCACAATGCATGGCATGACATAGTTTTGGATCGATTGGATTACTTGGACGGTTTTTTGTATCTATTTCCGTCTCCAATTTTGTTATAATATAGAAAATTGAGTTAGCTTAACGTAGATATTGGATTCGTGTCATTCTTACTCTAAATCAAAAGTTTTGGAAGATTTAGTGCGGACATGTCATGTTGATCGGCCAGTTAAAGTGATCATTCTAAACTGATCATTGGTGCTCTTTAAGCAAAGGTTTATAAATGAAGTATAAAACATGGCATCACAAAGTTTGGGAAAGATTGGATTAGTTGTACGCTTTGTCGACTCTATTTCTGTCTCAAATTTTGTCAAAAATAGAAAATTTAGCAAGATTAACATGGGCATCGGATACGTGTCATTATGAGCTTTAAATCAAAATTTACGGACGATTTAGCACAGATATGTCAAGTTGATCGGCCATTTAATATGATTATCTCAACTGATCATTGGTGCTCATTGAGTAAAGGCTTATAAACGAAGCATAATGCATGGCATCACACATTTTGGGATAGATTATTATTCGGACGCTTTGTCATATCTAGTTATGTCTTAAATTTTGTAACAATAGAAAAATTAAGCTAGCTTAACGTGGGCATTGAATTCATGTCATTCTGAGCTAAAAATCAAAAGTTACGGACGATTTAGTGCGGACATGTCAAGTTGATCAGACAATTAATATGATTATTCTAAACTGATCATTGGTGCTCATTGAGTAAAGGCTTATAAATCAAGAATAACGCATGGCATCACACATTTTTGGATAGATTGGATTACTTGGATGCTTTGCCGTCTCTATTTCTGTCTCAAATTCTGTTAAAATATAGAAAATTTATCTAGCTTAATGTGGGCATTGAATTCGTGTTATTCTGAGCTTAAAATCAAAAATTACAGACGATTTAGTGGGACATGTCAAGTGGATCGTCCAGTTAATATGATTATTCTTAACTGATCATTGGTTCTCATTGAGTAAAAGCTTATAAATGAAGCAAAATGCATGCCATCTTATAGTTTGGGAAAGATTGGATTACTTGGACGCTTTGTCGTGTCAATTTTTGCCTCCTATTTTGTTACAATATACAAAATTGATCTAGCTTAACGTGTGCATTGGTATTATGTCCTTCTGAGCTTTAAATCAAAAGTTACAGACGGTTTAGTGTGTACATGTCAAGTTGATCGGCAAGTTAATATGATTATTCTAAACTAATCGTTGGTGCTCATTGAGTAAAGGCTTATAAGTGAAGCATAATACATGGCATCACAAAGTTTGGGATAGATTGGATTATTTGGACGCTTTTTCGTATCTAGTAATATCTCAAATTTTGTAACAAGATAGAAAATTGAGCTAGCTTAATGTGACATTGGATTCGTGTCAATTGGAGCTCTAAATCAATAGTTACGAATGATTTGTTGGAGACATGTAAAGGTTGTCGGCCAATTAAGATGATTATTCTAAACTGATCAATGGTGCTAATTGAGTAAAGGCTTATAAATGAAGCATGAAGCATGGCATCACACATGTTGAGATAGATTGGATTACCTGGATGTTTTGTTGTCTCTATTTCTGTCTCAAATTTTGCAAAATATAGAAAATTTAGCTTGTTTAATGTGGGCATTGGATTCGCATCATTTTGACATCTAAATCAAAACATTTATACGATTTAGCGCTCACATATCAATTGATCGCCCAGTTAAAGTGATCATTCTAAAACGATCATTGGTGCTCATTAACTAAAGGCTTATAAATGAAGCCTAAAGCATGGCATCACGCAGTTTGGGATACATTGGATTACTTAGACGCTTTGTTGTCTCTATTTTTGTCTCAAAATTTGAAAAATATAGAAAATTTAGTGTGGACATGTCAACGTGGGCATCGAATTCGTGTCATTCCGAGCTCAAAATCAAAAGTTACGGACGATTAGGGTGGACATGTCAAGTTGATCGGCCAGTTAATATGATAATTTTAAAATGATCATTCGTGCTCATTCACTAAAGGCTTATAAATGAAGCATACTACATGGCATCACACAGTTTTGGATAGATTGGATTACTTGGATGCTTTGTTGTCTCTATTTCTTTCTCAAATTTTGTTAAGATATTGAAACTTTATCTAGCTTAATGTGGGCATTGGATTCGTGTCATTCTGAGCTCAAAATCAAAAGTTACGGATGATTTAGTGCGGACATGTCAAGTTGATCGGCCAATTAATATGATTATTCTAATTTGATAATTGGTGCTCATTGAGTAATGGCTTATACATCAAGCATAATGCATGGCATCAAATTGTTTTGGATAGATTGGATTACTTGGAAGTTTTCCGTCTCTACTTCTGTCTAGAATTTTGTTAAAATATAGAAAATGAATCTAGTTTAACGTAGTAATTGGATTCGTGTCATTCTGAGCTCAAAATCAAAACTTACAGACAACTTAGTGCGTACATGCCAAGTTGATCGGACTGTTAATATGATTATTCTCAACTGATCATTGGTGCACATTGAGTAAAAGCTTCCAAATGAAGCATAATGCACGTCATCTTGCATAGTTTTAGATCGATTGGATTACTTTGATTATTTGTCATATCTTTTTCTGTATCAAATTGTGTTACAATTTAGAAAATTGAGTTAGCTTAACGTGGGCATTGGATTCGTGTCATTCTGAGCTCTAAATCAAAAGTTATGGATGATTTAGTGGTCGTGTCAAGTGTATCGGCCAGTTAATATGATTATTCTAAACTTACCATTGGTGTTCATTGAGTAAAGGCTTATAAATGAAGCATAATGCATGGCATCACGCAGTTTGGTAGAGACTGGATTACAATATAAGAACTTGAGCTAGGTTAACATGGGCATTGGATTCGTGCCATTCTGAGCCCTAAATCAAAAGTTACGGACGATTTAGTGCGGACATGTCAAGTTGATCGCCTGTTAAAGTGGTCACTCTAAACTGATCATTGGTGCTCATTAAGTAAAGGGTTATAAATGAAGTGTAATGCATGGCATAGCGCAGTTCGGATAGATTTGATTAGTGGGACGCTTTGTCGTCTCTATTTTTGTCTCAATTTTTGTCAAAAGAATAGAAAAATGAGCTAGCTTAACGTGGGCATTGGATTCGTGTCATTCTTAGCTCTAAATCAAAAGTTATGGACGATTTAGTGCGATCATATCAAGTTGTTCGGCTAGTTAATGTGGTCATTCTAAGTTGATCATTGGTGCTTATTGAGTAAAAGCTTATAAATAAAGCATAATGCACAACATCACACAAGTTTAGATAGATTGGATTACTTGGAGGCTGTGTCATATCTATTTTTGTCTCAAATTTTGGTACAATTTAGAAAATTGAGCTAGTTTAACATGGGCATTGGATTCTTGTTATCTTGGACGATTTAGTATGGACATGCAAGTTGATCGGCCAGTTAAACTGATCATTTTAAACTGATCATTGGTGCCATTTGAGTAATGGCTTGTAAATGAATCATAATGCATGACATCATAGAGTTTTGGATAGATTGGATTACTTGGACGCTTTGTCATATCTAGTTATGTCTCAAATTTTGTAACAATATATAAAATTGAGCTAGCTTAAAGTGGGAATTGGATTCGTGTCATTTTGAGCTCTAAATCAAAAGTTACAGACGATTTAATACGTACATGTCATATTGATCAGCCAGTTAAAGTCATCATTCTAAACTGATATTTGGTGTTCATTAAGTAAAGGCTTATAAATGAAGCAGAATGCATGGCATCAAACATTTTGGATGGATTGGACTACTTGGATGCTTTGTCGTCTCTATTCTGTCTCAAATTTTGTCAAAATGTAGAAAATTGAGCTAGCTTAACGTGAGCATTGGATTCTTGTTATTCTAAGCTCTAAAGCAAAAGTTACTGACGATTTAGTGCGGATATGTCAAGTTGATCGGCCAGTTAAAGTGATCATTCTAAACTGATCATTGGTGCTCATTAAGTAAAGGCTTATAAATGAAGCATAATGCATGGCATCAAGCAGTATGGATAGATTGGACTACTTGGACGCTTTGTCGTCTCTATTCTATCTTAAATTTTTTCAAAACATAGAAAAGTAAGCTACCTTAACGTGGGGATATTATTCGTGTCATTCTAGGCTCTAAATCAAAAGTTACGTACAATTTAGTGTGGACATGTCAAGTCCATCGGCCAGTTAAAGTGATCATTCTGAACAGATTATTGATGCTCATTGAGTAACGGCTTATAAATGAAGCATAATGCATGGCATCACACATTTTTGGTTAGATTGGGTTACCTGAACTCTTTGTCGTATCTTGTTATGTCTCAAATTTTGTCACAATATAGAAAATTGACCTAGCTTAATGTGGGCATTGGATTCATGTCATTCCAAGCTATAAAGCAAAAGTTATGGAAAATTTAGTGCAAACATGACAAGTTGATCGGCCAGTTAAAATGATCATTCTAAACAGATCATTGATGTTCATTTAGTAAAAGCTTATAAATCAAAAATAATGCATGGCATCACGCAGTTCAAGATGGATTGTATTACTTGGATGCTTTGTCGTATCAGTTTTTCCTAAAATTTTGTCAAAATATAGAAAACTGACATGGGATTGGATTCGTGTTATTCTGAGCTCCAAATCAAAAGCTATGAACGATTTTGTGTGGACATGTCAAGTTCATTGGCCAGTTAAAGTGATCATTCTAAACTGATAATTGGTGCTCATGAAGTAAAGGCTTGTGCATGGCATCAAAGATTTTGGATAGATTGGATTACTTGGATGCTTTGTCATCTCTATTTCTGTCCCAAATTTTGCCAAAATATAGAAACTTGAGCTAGATTAACGTATGCATTGGATTCGTGTCATTGTGACCTCTAGATCAAAAGTTACAGATGGTATAGTGAGGACATGTGTCAAGGTTATCGGGCAGATCATATGATTATTCTAAACTGATCATTGCTGCTCATTGAGTAAACTCTTATAAATGAAGCACAATGCATGGCATCACACAGTTTGGGATAGATAGGATTGCTTGGATGCTTTGTCGTCTTTACTTCCGTCTCAAATTTAGTCAAAATATAGAAAAATTTATCTAGATTAACGTGGGCACTGTATTCGTCTTATTATGAGCTCAAAATCAAAAGTTACTGACGATTTTGTGCGGACATGTCAAGTTGATAGGCCAGTTAATATGATTATTCTAAACTGATCATTGATACTCATTGAGTAAACGCTTATAAATGAAGCATAATGCATGGCACCACACAGTTTTGGATAGATTGGACTACTTGGACGCTTTGTATTGTCTATTTTTGTATCAAATTTTGACACAATATAGAAAATTGAGCTAGATTAATGTGGGCATTGGATTCATGTCATTCTGATTTCAAAATCAAAATTTACAGACAATTTAGTGCGGATATGTGAAGTTGATCGGTAAATTAATATGATTATTCTAAACTGATCATTGGTTCTCATTGAGCAAAGGCTTATAAATGGACATAATGCATGGCCTCACACAGTTTTGTAGAGATTGGATTACTTGGGTGCTTGGTCATATCTATTTGTATCTCAAATTTTCTCACAATATAGAAAATTGAGGTAGGTTAAAGTGGGCATTGGATTCGTGTCATTCTGAGCTCTAAATCAAAAGTTACGGATGATTTAGTGCGGAGATGTCAAGTTGAGTAGCTACCTAAAGTGATCATTTTAAACTGATCATTGGTGTTAATTAAGCTAAGGCTTATAAATGAAGCATATTGCATGGCATCAAGCAGTTTGGATAGACTGGATTACTTGGACGGTTTGTCGTCTCTATTTCTGTCTCAAATTTTGTCAAAATATAGAAAATTGAGCTAGCTTAACATGGGGATTGAAACGTGTCATTCTAAGCTCCAAATCAAAAGTTACGGACAATTTACTTCGGAAATGTCAAGTAGATCGGCCAGTGAAAATGATCATTCTAAACTTATCACTTTGTGCTCATTAGGAGTAAAGGCTTATAAATGAAGTATAATGCCTGGCATCAAGGAGTTTGGATTGAACGCTTTGTCATCTCTATTTCTGTACCAAATTTTGCCCAAAATATAGAAAATTGAGCGAGCTTAACGTATGCACTGGATTCGTGTCATTGTGACCTCTAGATCAAAAGTTACAAATGGTTTAGTGAGGACATGTGTCAAGGTTATCGGGCAGATCATATGATTATTCTAAACTGATCATTGCTGCTAATTGAGTAAACTCTTATAAATGAAGCACAATGCATGGCATCACACAGTTTGGGATAGATTGGATTACTTGGATGCTTTGTCGTCTTTACTTCCGTCTCAAATTTTGTCAAAATGTAGAAAAATTTATCTAGATTAACGTGGGCACTGTATTCGTCTTATTATGAGCTCAAAATCAAAAGTTACTGACGATTTTGTGCGGACATGTCAAGTTGATAGGCCAGTTAATATGATTATTCTAAACTGATCATTGATACTCATTGAGTAAACGCTTATAAATGAAGAATAATGCATGGCATCACACAGTTTTGGATAGATTGGACTACTTGGACGCTTTGTATTGTCTATTTTTGTATCAAATTTTGACACAATATAGAAAATTGAGCTATATTAACGTGGGCATTGGATTCATGTCATTCTGATTTCAAAATCAAAATTTACAGACAATTTAGTGCGGACATGTCAAGTTGATAGGTAAATTAATATGATTATTCTAAACTGATCATTGGTTCTCATTGAGCAAAGGCTTATAAATGGACATAATGCATGGCCTCACACAGTTTTGTAGAGATTGGATTACTTGGGTGCTTGGTCATATCTATTTCTATCTCAAATTTTCTCACAATATAGAAAATTGAGGTAGGTTAAAGTGGGCATTGGATTCGTGTCATTGCTCTAAATCAAAAGTTACGAATGATTTAGTGCGGAGATGTCAAGTTGAGTAGGTACTTAAAGTGATCATTCTAAACTGATCATTGTTGTTAATTAAGCTAAGGCTTATAAATGAAGCATATTACATGGCATCAAGCAGTTTGGATAGATTGGATTACTTGGACACTTTGTCGTTTCTATTTCTGTCTCAAATTTTGTCAAAATATAGAAAATTGAGCTAGCTTAACATGGGGATTGGAACGTGTCATTCTAAGCTCCAAATCAAAAGTTACGGACGATTTACTTCGGAAATGTCAAGTAGATCGGCCAGTAAAAATGATCATTCAAAACTTATCACTTGTGCTCATTAGGAGTAAAGGCTTATAAATGAAGTATAATGCCTGGCATCAAGGAGTTTGGATTGATTGGATTACTTGAATGCTTTGTGATATCTATTTGTGTTCAAATTTTGTAAAAATATAGAAAATTAAGCTAGCTTAACGTGGGCATTGGATTCGTGTCATTCCAAGCTGTAAATCAAAAGTTGCGGACGATTTATTGCAAACATGTCAAGTTGATCGGCCAGTTAAAGTGATCATTCTAAACTGATCATCGGTGCTCCTTGAGTGAAGGCTTATATATGAAGCATAAGGCATGGCATCACACAGTTTGGGATAGATTGGATTACTTGAACGCTTTGTCGTCTCTATTTCTGTTCAAATGTTGTCAAAATATTGAAAATTGAGCTAGCTTAACGTGGGCATTGGATTCGTGTGATTCTAAGCTCTAAATCAAAAGTTACGGACGATTTATTGCGGACATGTCAAGTTGATCGGCAAGTTAAGTGATCATTCTAAACTGATCATTGGTGCTCATTGAGTAAATGCTTATATATGAAGCATAAGGCATGACATCACGCAGTTTTTGATCGATTGGATTACTTGAACGCTTTGTCATATGTAGTTCTGTCCCAAATTTTATCACATTAAAGAAAATTGAACTAGCTTAACGTGGGCATTGGATTCGTGTCATTCTGAGCTATAAATCAAACGTTATGGACGATTTAGTGTAGTGGTGACAAAGTCATCGGCCGGTTAGAATGATCATTCTAAATTGATCATTGGTGCTCATTGAGTAAAAGCTTATAAATGAAAAATAATGCATGGCATCACGCATTGTGGATTGGAGTACTTGGACACTTTTTCATATCTATTTTCTGTCTCAAACTTTGTCACAATATAGCAAATTGAGCTATCTTAACGTGGGTTCTAGATTCGTGTCATTCTGAGCTCGAAATCAAAAGTTACGAACGATTTAGTGCGGACATGTCAAGTTGATTGACAAGTTAAAGTGATCATTCTAAGTTGATCATTGCTTGTCTTTAAGTAAAGGCTTATAAATGAAGCATAAAGCATGGCATCACGCTGTTTGGGGATAGATTGTATTACTTCGACGCTTTGTCGTCTCTATATCTATATCAAATTGTCAAAATATAGAAAATTGAGCTAGCTTAAGTTGGGCATTGGAATTGTGTCATTCTTAGCTCTAAATCAAAAGTTATAGATGCTTTAGTGCAGACATGTCAAGTTGATCGCCCAGTTAAAGTTATCATTCTAAACTTATCATTGGTGCTCACTGAATAAAGGCTTATAAATGAAGCATAAGGCATGGCATCACGCAGTTTAGAATAGATTGGATAACTTGGACGCTTTTTCGTATCTAGTTCAATCTGAAATTTTGTCACAATATAAAAAAAATTTATCTAGTTTAATGTGCGCATTGGATTCGCGTCATTCTGAGCAATAAATCAAAAGTTATGGACGATTTTTTGAGACATGCCAAGTTGTTCGGCCAGTTAAATTTGATCATTCTAAAATAATCGTTGGTGATCATTTAGTACAATATGATTGGTGCAGTTTGGGATTACTTGGATGCATTTTCGTATCTAGTTCGGTCTCAAATTTGGTCACAATATAGAAAATTAAGCTAGGTTAATGTGGACATTGGATTCGTGTCATTCTGAGTTATAAATCAAAATTTATAGAAGATTTAGTGCAGACATGACAAAGTTATTGGCTAGTTAGAATGATCATTCTAAACTGATCATTTGTGCTCATTGAGTAAAAGCTTATAAATGAAAAATAATTCATGGCATCACACAGTTTGGGTAGTATTGTAGTATTTGGATACTTTATCATATATATTTCTATCTCAAACTTTGTTACAATATATGTAGCTTAATGTGGACATTTGATTCGTGTCATTCTTAGCTCTAAATTAAATGTTACGGACGATTTAATGCGGACAGGTCGAGTTGAGTGGCCAGTTAAAGTGATCATTCTATACAGATAATTGGTGTCCATTAATTAAAGGCTTTTAAATGAAGCATATTGCATGGCATCACGCTGTTTGGATAGAATGGATTGCTTGATTGCTGATCATCTCTATTTATGTCTCAAATTATGTCAAAATATAGAAAATTGATCTAGCTCAATGTGGGGATTGGATTCGTGTCATCCCGAGCACAAAATCAAAATTACGGACGATGTAGTGCAAATATGTCAAGTTGATCAGTTAGTTAATATGATTATTCTAAATATATCATTGGTACTCATTGAGTAAAGTCTTATGAATGAAGCATAATACATTGCATCACACAATTTTGGATAGATTGGATTATTTGGATGCTTTGTCGTATATATTTCTGTCTCAAACTTTATCACAATATAGAATATAGAGCTAGCTTAATGTGGGCACTGGAATTGTGTCATTCAAAGTTCTAAATCAAAAGTTAAGGAAGATTTAGTGCGGACATGTCAAGTTGATTTGCCAGTTAAAGTGATCATTCAAAACTGATCATTGATGCTCATTAAGTAAAAGCTTATAAATGAAGCGTAATGCATAGCATCACAAAGTTTTGGAAATATTGGATTACTTGGATGTTTTGTCGTATATAGTTATGTCTCAAATTTAGTCACAATATTGAAAATTGAACTAGCTAAATGTGGGCATTGGATTCGTGTCATTCTGAGATACAAATCAAAAGTTATGGACGATTTAGTGTAGATAGGACAAGTTTATCGACAAGTTAAAATGATCATTTTAAACTGATCATTGGTGCTCATTGAGTAAAAGCTTATAAATGAAAAATAATGCATGCCATCATGTAGTTTATGATTGATTGAATTACTTGGACGCTTTCTTGTATCTATTTCTGTCTCCAACTTTATCACAATATAGAAAATTGAGCTAGATTAACGTGGGCACTGGTTTTGTGTCATTCTGAGTTCTAAATCAAAAGTTACGGACCATTTAGTGTGGACATGTCAAGTTGATCGGCCAGTCAAAGTGATCATTCAAAAGTGATCATTGGTGCTCATTAAATAAAAGCTTATAAATGAAGCCTAAAGAATGGCATAACGCAGTTTGGGATAGATTGGATTACTTGGACACTTTGTCGTATCAATTTCTGTTTCAAACTTTGTCACAATATAGAAAATTGAGCTAGTTTAACGTGGGCATTGGATGTAAGAATATTGAGATTAGAGAGGAGAAATGGTAAAAATTGAATCTTGAAAATCAAAGAGAAGCATGAGAAAATGAGAAATATCTAAAACTTTTGGAGAAGAATCTCCTAAGAGTTAACTTATACACTGAGTCTTTAGAGCCCTTTTGTACAGGATTTACAATGTGAACACAAAACAATTCATAATTAAACTTGTGCATGAGCTTGAATAGAGGAGGAGCTTGTTGACAACCAATGGGAAGAGAGGGGAGGAGCTGCAAACAGACTTATGACCGTTTGGTGTGGCTACCAAGGCTGTGTGCAGTAGTCATGACTGTTTGGTGTGGTTACCAAGGCTCTGTGCAGCATGGAAATGTCCTTGTCACTGTGATTCTTCTCCCCAAGAACTTTTATCACCATATTAACCATTTTAAATAATAACTTCCCTCCTTTTTTCCTTTTCTCTTGTTATTCAAACTGAATTTTCTTTTCCCTCCATGAATTAAATTGCTCACACTTGCCTTGTAGGTCAAGATAGGTCTTGTTTGATTTTCCAATGTCAATACTCCCCCTCAAGCTAAATACTTTGGAATCACCCTAAAGTCTTAAGCTTGGGAACCCAAGGCAACACCTCATTAAAAACCTTATTAAGGAAACCACTTGGGACAAATCCTTAATAAGGGAAAATAGTGTGTTGCTCTTGGATTAGGGGAGCTTTGATCATGTATGTGATAAATCAACAAGCCCAAGTTTGCTAAAGATGTTCTTGCAAACTTTGAGACTTGCTGCCTTTGTAAAGATGTCAGCTAGTTGGTATTCACTACTTGTATAACATGGTAGAATGGTTCCATCTTGAACTTTCTCCTTAATCTTATTGCAATCAATCTCTATGTGCTTGGTCCTCTCGTGAAACACTGAGTTTGAAGCTATGTGTATGGCTGCCTGATTATCACAATGGAAGGTAATTGGCCCTGGTTGTTCAATACCGAAGTCGTTTAAGAGCGCTTTGATCCAAGTTACTTCACTTGTCAGCTTCCTCATAGCCCTATATTCTGCTTCAGCACCAGAACATGATACCATCTTCTGCTTCTTAGTCTTCCAAGTGACTAATTTCCCACCAATGAAGTTGCAATATCCAGTGGTTGATTTCCTATCCACCCTATCACCACCCCAATCCGCATCACAATACCCAACAATGTCAGTGTTCCCATTCTTGTCGATCCATATGCCTTGACCAGGAGATCCTTTGATGTATCTAAGGATCCTTTCTACCATTCTCCAATGATATACAGTAGGTTTTTGCATATGTCGACTCACTTGATTCACAGCAAAACGCAGGTCTGGTCGTGTGATGGTGAGGTAGATTAGCTTCCCAACTAGTCTTCTATACTGAGAAACATCCTTAAATAACTCATCAGCTTTCTCCCCCTTTCCGTTGACCTTGTAGCCATCTTCAAGAGAAGTTTTGGCCGGTTTAGCCCCAAGCTTTCCCGTTTCTGTCAACAAATCAAGAGCATACTTTCTTTGGGATAAAAAGAGCCATTCCTGAGACCGACACACTTCAATACCCAAGAAGTACTTCAACTCTCGAAGATCCTTGATGCCAAATGATCTATTTAAGAACGCCTTTGTGGACCGAATTCCTTCCTTATCATCTCATGTGATGATAAGGCCATCCACATAAACCAAGACCATCACAATTCCTTTGGGGTTTTGACGAGTGAACAAAGTATGATCTGAATGGGATTTTCTGAACCCATTGTCAGTAAGTGTGGAGCTTAATTTGTGAATGCTTCAACCCATATATTGCCTTCCTATGTCTTAGAACCTGTCCCTCTTTGCAAAGATCTTCAAAGCCTGGTGGTGGAGTCATATACACTTCCTCTTTAAGTTCTCCTTGTAGGAATGCGTTCTTGACATCCATTTGCCATAAGTCCCAAGTCAGATTCGTAGCTAGTGCAAGAACAACCCTTACAGTGGGTAGCTTAGCCACCGGTGCAAATGTATCAGTATAGTCCATTCCATGTGTCTGAGTAAAACCTCTTGCAGATAGACGTGCCTTGTACCTTTCTATGTCCCATTGATCTTATACTTCATGGTGAACACCCACTTGGAACTTACAGCCTTCTTGCCTTTGGGAAGTTCTTGTATATCCCATGTATGATTCCTTTCCATAGCTCCCTTCTCATCTCTTATTGCATCTAACCATTCTTTCTTGCTCTTAGCTTCTTCGTAAGTCCTTGTAATCTGACTCTGTTCAATCTTTCCAAGGAATGCTTGATGACTAAGTCTAGTACTCCTTGGATGGGTCTTTACTAAGTCTAGTACTCCTCCTTAGTTGCTGAACAGGTGGTGCAGCCTCCTCTTCAACCATTTCCTCTTCCATTTGGTGAATAGGTTTCGCTATACCCACTTCCAAGTCCTCTTGTTCTTGGTTTTGGACCGTAGCTTCTTCTTGGATTGGAGTTGGTTCTTGAGTTACCGCCCCTTGTTCATTCTCTTTGGTATCTTGTGAACTATTTGGAGTTCTTGCTTCTTCTTGTCTTGAATCCCTTGGCACATCATTTCCCAAATGATTCAAGAGAAACCTCAAACTCGTAGCCAAATCAGATGGTGACCTTGAGACATCATTCAATCCTTCCCAATCTTTCTGATCATAATAGCTTCGTTCTTCTATAAACTTGACATCTCTAGACACATACGACCTCTTCGAAATCATGGAGTTTTGGCTCTCTTAGGATGTATTCACGTCCTTAAAGGCTGGATTTAGGTTGAGAAGGAGCCCAAATATCTTGTCTTGTTCTTCCTTTGATTAAGCACCTTTGGATCCATAGAACTTGGTCTGAACATGTCAAGCTCGGACCATGTTGATTGGAACTTGCCTAGGAACTTTGGGAACTCCATATCCTCTTGGTGTAGATCATTGAGAGCCTTCTTAACCTCATACACACGGCTGAGGTTTGAAACATCCCCATACACCCTCTTGAGAGTCTCCCAAAGAGACTTGGCGGTTTCACAATATGAATAAGCTTCAAGTATGTATGGGTCCAATGAATTTTGGAGGAATCCAAGGACTGATTGATCTTCTTGGAACCACCTAGCTTCTTCTTTTTTTGTTGCCTCATCCTTCTTCTCGTTTGGATCGTCTATAGTTGGAGTATTATCCTCCAAGATGTGATTCCAAAGTCCTTTGCCACAAATGGCTGTCTTGATGGTTCTTGACCATAATGTGTAGTTCAAGCCTTTGAGAACTACTGGTATCACCGTAGGTTTCAGGCTGGAACTAATTTGAACTGTATCCTCCATTGTTAGACTTTGAAGAGTTCCAAGGAGGCAGCTTTTATGGTTGAATAAAAGCGAGAGTTTTTAGTTTAAAGGCTGAGAGATTTTTGACAGAATTTTAAATTAGAAACTGAGAGATTTGAGTAGAAAAGATAAGAGAATGATCTTATGCTCTGATACCATGTAAGAATATTGAGATTAGAGAGGAGAAATGTGAAGAATTGAATCTGGAAACTCAAACAGAAGCATGAGAAAATGAGAAATATCTAAGACTTCTGAAGAAGAATCTCCTAAGAGTTAGCTTATACACTGAGTTTTTACAGCCCTTTTATAGAGGATTTACAATGTGAACACAAAACAATTCAGAATTACACTTGTGGATGAGCTTGGATAGAGGAGGAGCTTGTTTACAACCAATGGGAAGAGAGGGGAGGAGCTGCAAACAGACTTATGACCGTTTGGTGTGGTTACCAAGGCTGTGTGCAATAGTCATGACTGTTTGGTATGGTTACCAAGGCTGTGTGCAGCATGGAAATGTCCTTGTCACTGTGATTCTTCTCCCAAGGCAGCTATATCACCATATTAACCATTTTAAATAATAACTTCCCTTCTTTTCTCCTTTTCCCTTGTTATTCAAACTGAATTTTCTTTTTGTGTCATTCCGAGCTTTAAATCAAAAGTTACAGACGATTTAATGCGGACATGTCAAGTTATCGGCCAGTAAAAGTGATCATTCTAAACTAATCATTGGTGCTCATTAAATAATTGCTTATAAATGAATCATAATGCATGGCATCAAGAAGTTTGGATAGATTGAATTACTTGGACAGTTTTTCCTCTCTATTTCTGCATCAAATTATGTCAAAATATAGAAAATTGAGCAAGCTTAACTTTGGCATTGGATTCGTGTCACTCTGAGCTCTAAATCAAAATTTATGGATGATTTAGTGTGGACATGTTAAGTTGATCGTCCAATTAAAGTGATCATTCTAAACTGATCATTAGTGCTCATTGAGTAAAGGCTTATAAATGAAGGATAATGCATGGCATCACACAGTTTTGGATAGATTGGATTACTTGGATGCTTTGTCATATCTATTTCTATCTCAAATGTTGTTACAATATATAAAATTGAGCTCGCTTAACGTGGGCATTTGAATGGTGTGTTTTGGAGCTCTAAATCAAATATTAAGAACGATTTAATGCGTACATGTCAAGTTGATCGGCCAGTTAAAGAGATCATTATAAATTGTTTCTTGGTCCTCATTAAGTAAAGGCTTCTAAATGAAGCATAAAGTATAGCATGACGCAGTTTGGGATAGATTGGATTACTTGGACGCTTTGTTATCTCTATTTCTGTGTCAAATTTAATCACAATATAGAAAATTGAACTATAAATCTAATGGTATGGACGATTTAGTGCATACAGGACAAATTGAGCGACCAATTAAAATAATCATTCTAACTAATCATTGGTGCTCATTGAGTAAATGCTTAATAATGAAAAATTATGCATGGCATCTCACAGTTTGGGATGTATTAGATTAATAGTACGCTTTTCCATATCTATTTCTATCTTAAATTTTGTCACAATATAGAAAATTGAGCTATCTTAATGTGAGCATTGGATTCGTGTGTTTCTGAGCTCTAAATACAGATGATTTAGTGCGGACATGAAAAGTTGATAGGCCAGTTAAAGTGATCATTCTAAACTGATATTTTGTTTCCATTCTGTGAAGCCTTATAAATGAAGCATAATGTAGGGCATCACACAGTTTTGGATAGATTGGATTACATGGACGCTTTGTCGTGTTTAATTCTGTCTCAATTTTTTTTCAAAATACAGAAAATATTGAACTAGCTTATGAGGGGAAATGGATTCTTGTGTTTCTGAGCTCTAAATCATAAGTTTCGGACGACTTAGTCCGGACATGTCAGGTTGATCGGCCAGTTAAAGTGATCATTCTAAACTGATCATTGGTGCCCATTGAGTAAAGGCTTATATATGAAGCATATTGCATGGCATCACACAGTTTTGGATAGACTGGGTTACATGGACGCTTTATCATATCTAGTTCTCTCTCAAAGCTTTTCGCAATATAGAAAATTTAGCTAGCTTAACGTGGGCATTTGATTCGTGTCATTCTAAGTTCTAAATCAAAAGTTACAGACGATTTAGTGCGGATATGTCAAGTTGATTCGGCCAGTTAAAGTGATCATTCTAACCTGATCATTGTTGCTGATTAAGTAAAGGCTTTGAAACGAATCATAATGCATGGCATCAAGCAGTTTTAATATATTGGATTACTTGGATGCTTTGTCATCTCTACTTCTATCTGGAAATTTGTAAAAATTTAGCAAATTGAGCTAGCTTAACGTGTGCATTGGATTCGTATCATTCCGAGCTTTAAATCAAAAGTTATGACGATTTAGTGCGGACATGTCAAAATGATCGGCCAGTTAAAGTGATCATTCTAAACTGATTTTTGGTGCCCATTTACTAATGGCTTATAAATCAAACATAATGTATGACATCACACCATTTTGGGTTGATTGGATTACTTGGATGCTTTTCTCGTCTCTATTTCTGTCTAAAATTTTCTCAAAATATAGGAAATTGAGCTAGCTTATTGTGGGCATTGGATTCGTGTGTTTCTGAGCTCTAAATCAAAAGTTTCGGATAATTTAGTGCGGACATATCAAGTTGATTGGCCAGTTAAAGTGATCATTATAAACTGATCATTAGTGCTCATTGAATAAAGGCTTAGAAATGAAGCATAATGCATGGCATCAAACAGTTTCCATAGACTGGATTACTTGGATGCTTTGTCGTCTCTATTCCTGTCTCAAATTTTGAAAAAAATATAACAAATTAAGCTAGTTTAATGTGGGCATTGGATTCATGTCATTCTAAGCTCTAAATCAAAAGTTACGGATGATTTGGTGTGGACATATCAAGTTGATCGGCCAGTTAAAGTGATCATTATAAAGTGATCCTTGGTGCCCATTGAGTAAAGTCTTATAAATGAAGCATAATGCATGGCATCACACAGTTTTGGATAGATTGGATTACTTGGACGCTTTATCGTCTTTATTTTTGTCTCAAATTTTGTCAAAATATAGAAAATATCATGGGCATTGCATTCGTGTGTTTTTGAGCTCTAAATCAAAAGTATCGGACGATTTAGTCCAGACATGCAAAGTTTATCGGCCAAATAAAATGCTCATTCTAAACTGATCATTGTTGCTCATTAAGTAAAGGTTTAGAAATGAAGCATAATGCATGGCATCAAGCAGTTTGGGCAGATTGCATTACTTGGATACTTTGTCGTCTCTATTTCAGTCTCGAATTTTGTAAAAATAAATCAAATTGAGCAAGCTTAACGTGGGCATTGGATCGTGTCATTCTGAGCTCTAATTCAAAAATTAGGGACGATATAGTGCGGACATGTCAAGTTGATCGGCCAGTTAAAATAATCATTCTAAACTGATCTTACGTCCCCATTAAGTAAAACCTTATATCTGAAGCATAATGCATGGCACAACACAGTTTTGGATTGATTGGATTACTTGGACGCTTTCTCAAATCTAGTCATGTATCAAATTTGGTCACAATATAGAAAATTGAACTAGATTAGTGTGGGCATTGGATTTGTGTCATTCTGAGCTATAAATCAAATGGTATGGACGATTTAGTGCAGACATGACAAATTGATTGACCAGTTAAAATAATTATTCTAAACTGATCATTGGTGCTCATTGAGTAAATGCTTAATAATGAAAAATTATGCATGGCATCTCGCTGTTTGGGATTTATTGGATTACTTGTACGCTTTTTCATATATATTTCTATCACAAATTTTGTCACAATATAGAAAATTGAGCTATCTTAACGTGGGCATTGGATACGTGTGTTTCTGAGCTCTAAATACTGATGAATTAGTGCGGACATGTCAAGTTGATAGGCCAGTTAAAGTGATCATTCTAAACTTATCTTTGGTGCCCATTCAGTGAAGGCTTATAAATGAAGTATAATGCAGGGCCTCACACAGTTTTGGATAAATTGGATTACTTGGACGGTTTTTCATCTTTATTTCTGTCTCAAAGTTTTTCAAAATATAGAAAATTGAACTAGCTTATCAGGGGAAATGGATTTGTGTGTTTCTGAGCTCTAAATCATAAGTTTTGGACGATTTAGTCTGGACATGTCAGGTTGATCGACCAGTGAAGTGATCATTCTAAACTGATCATTGGTGCCCATTGAGTAAAGGCTTATAAATGAAGCATATTGCATGGCATCACACATTTTGATCGACCAGTGAAGTGATCATTCTAAACTTATCATTGGTGCCCATTGAGTAAAGACTTATAAATGAAGCATATTGCATGGCATCACACATTTTTGGATAGACTGGGTTACATGGACGTTTAATCGTATCTAGTTCTGTCTCAAAACATGTCACAATATAGAAAATTGAGCCAGCTTAACATGGGCATTTCATTCGTGTCATCCGGAGCTCTAAATCAAAAGTTACAGATGATTTAACGCAGACATGTCAAGTTGATTGGCCAGTTAAAGTGATCATTCTAACCTGATCATTGCTGCTGATTAAGTAAAGGCTTTGAAACGAATCATAATGAATGGCATCAAACAGTTTGAAAAGATTGGATTACTTGGATGCTTTGTCATCTTTACTTCTGTCTCGAAATTTGTAAAAATTTTGCAAATTGAGCTAGCTTAAGGATTGCATTGGATTCGTATCATTCTGAGCTGTAAATCAAAAGTTCAGACGATTTGGTGCGGACATGGCAAAATGATCGGCCAGTTAAATTGATCATTCTAAATTGATCTTTGGTGCCCATTTACTAATGACTTATAAATCAAGCATAATGCATGGCATCACACAATTTTGTATAGATTGGATTAATCGAACGCCTTGTTGTCTCTATTTGAGTCTCGAATTTTGTAAAAATAAATCAAATTGAGCTAGCTTAACGTGGGCATTGGATCGTGTCATTCTGAGCTCTAATTCAAAAATTACGGATGATATAGTGCGGAAATGTCAAGTTGATCGGCCTATTAAAATGATCATTCTAAACTGATCTTAGGTGCCAATTGAGTAAAGCCTTATAACTGAAGCATAATGGCATATCACAGTTTTGGACATATTGGATTTCTTGGACGCTTTCTCGTATCTAGTCATGTATCAAATTTGGTAACAATATAGAAAATTGAACTAGATTAGTGTGGGCATTGGATTTGTGTCATTCTGAGCTATAAATCAAGTGGTATGGATGATTTAGTGGAGACATGACAAATTGATCGACCTGTTAAAATAATCATTATAAACTGATCATTGCTGCTCATTGAGTAAATGTTTAATAATGAAAAATTATGCATGGCATCTCACATTTTGGGATGTATTGGATTACTTGTACGCTTTTTCATATCTATTTCTATTCCAATTTTGTCACAATATAGAAAATTGAGCAATCTTAGTATGGGCATTGGATTCTTGTGTTTTTGAGCTCTAAATACAAATGATTTATTGCGGACATGTCAAGTTAATCGGCAAGTTAATCGGCAAGTTAAAGTTAATTCTAAACTAATCATAGGTGCTCATTAAGAAAAGGCTTATAGATGAAGTATAAAACATGGCATCACGCATTTTGGGATAGATTGGATTACTTGGACGCATTGTCATCTCTATTTATGTCTCAAATTTCATCAAAATATAGAAAATTGAGCTAGCCTAACATGGGCATTCGATTCGTGTCATTCTGAGCTCTAAATCAAAAGTTACGGACGATTACTGCGGACATGTAAAGTTGATCGGCAATTAAAATGATCATTCTAAACTGATCATTGGTGGCCATTGAGTAAAGGCTTATAAATGAAGCATATTGCATGGCATCACACATTTTTTGGATAAATTGGATTACTTGGATGCATTGTTGTATCTAGTTCTGTCTCAAATTTTGTCACAATATAGAAAATTAAGCTAGCTTAATGTGGGCATTTGATTCGTGTCATTCTGAGCTCTAAATCAAAAGTTATAGACGATTTAGTGCTGTCATGTCAAGTTGATCGGCCAACTAAAGTGATCATTTTAATCTGATCATTGGTGCCCATTGTCTAAAGGCTTATAAATCAAGATAATGCATAGCATCACACTGTTTTGGATACATTGGATTACTTGGACGCTTTCTCATATCTAGTCCTGTCTCAAATTTTGTCACAATATAGAAAATTGAGCTAGCTTAACATGGGCATTGAATTCGTATCATTCTGAGCTGTAAATTAAAAGTTACAGAAAATTTAGAACGGACATGTCAAAATGATCTGCCAGTTAAAGTGATCATTATAAACTGATCTTTGGTGCCCATTTACTAAAGGCTTATAAATGAAGCATAATGCATGACATCACACAGTTTTGGATAGATTGGATTATTTGGACGCTTTGTCATCTCTATTTCAGTCTAAAATTTCTCAAAATATAGAACATTGAGCTAGCTTATCGTGGGCATTGGATTCGTGTGTTTCTGAGCTCTAAATCAAAAGTTACAGACGATTTGGTGCGGACATGTCAAGTTGATCGTCCAGTTAAAGTGATCATTCTAAATTGATCATTGGTGCCCGTTGAGTAAAGGCTTATAAATGAAGCATAATGGATCGCATCACACAGTTTTGGATAGATTGGATTACTTGGACGCTTTGCCGTCATTATTTATCTCCGATTTCGTCAAAATATAGAAAATTGAGCTAGATTATCGTGGGCAATTGATTCGTGTGTTACTGAGCTCTAAATCAGAAGTATTGGAAGATTTAGTCCGGACATGTCAAGTTGATCAGCCAGTTAAAGTGATCATTCTAAACTGATGACTTTGGAGTTCATTAAGTAAAGCCTTAGAAATGAAGCATAATGCATGGCATCAAGCAGTTTGGATAGATTGGATTACTTGGAGACTTTGTCATCTCTATTTCAATCTTGAATTTCGTAAATAAATCAAATTGAGCTAGCTTAACGTGGGCATTGGATTTGTTTCATTCTGAGCTCTAATTCAAAAATTATGGACAATTTAGTGCAGACATGTCAAGTTGATCGGCCTGTTAAAATGATCATTCTAAACTGATCTTTGGTGCCCATTCAGTAACGCCTTATAACTGAAGCATAATGCATGGCATCACACAGTTTTGGTTAAATTGGATTACTTGGATTCTTTGTCGTATCAAGTCATGTCTCAAATTTTGTGACAATATAGAAAATTGAACTAGATTGGTGTGAGAATTGGATTTGTGTCATTCTGAGCTATAAATCAAAAGGTATGGGTGATTTAGTGCAAATATGACAAATTGATCGAACAGTTAAACTGATCATTCTAAATTGATCATTGGTGCTCATTGAGTAAAAGATTAATAATGAAAAAGAATGCATGGCATTACGCAGTTTGGGATGTATTGGATTACTTGGACGCTTTTTCATATCTGTTTCAATCTCAAAAGTTTTCACAATATAGAAAATTGAGCTATCTTAACGTGGGCATTGGTTTTGTGTGTTTCTGAGCTCTAAATACGGACGATTTATTGCAGACATGTCAAGTTGATCGGCAAGTTAAAGTGATAATTTTAAACTAATCATCGGTGCTCATTAATAAAAGGCTTATAGATGAAGCATAAAGCATGGCATCACGCATTTTGGGATAGATTGGATTACTTGGACGCGTTGCCGTCTCTATTTCTGTGTCAAAGTTTGTCAAAACATAGAAAATTGAGCTAGCATAGTGTGGGGATTCGATTCGTGTCATTCTGAGCTCTAAATCAAAAGTTACGGACGATTTCGTGCGGACATGTCAAGCTGATCGACCAATTAAAGTGATCCTTTTACACTGATCACTGGTGCCCATTGAGTAAAGGCTTATAAATCAAGCATAACGCATAGCATCACACAGTTTTGGATAGATTGGATTACTTGGACACTTTGTCGTATCTAGTCCTGTCTCAAATTTTGTCACAATATAGAAAATTGAGCTAGCTTAACTTGGACATTGGATTCGTATCATTCTGTGCTCTAAATCAAAAGCTACAGACGATTTAGTGTGGACATGTGAAGTTGATCGGCCTGTTCAAGCGATCATTCTAAACTGATCTTTGGTGCCCACTGAGTAAAGGCTTATAAATGAAGCATAATGCATGGGATCATACAGTTTTGGATAGGTTGGATTACTTGGACGCTTTGTCATATCTAGTTCTGTCTAAAATTTTGTCACAATATAGAAAATTGAACTAACTTAGTGTGGGCATTGGTTTCTTGTCATTCTAAGCTATAAATCAAAGGGTATGAACGATTTAGTGCAGACATGACAAGTTGATCGGCCTGTTAAAACTATCATTCTAAACTAATCAATGATGCTCATTGAGTAAAAGCTTAATAATGAAAAATAATGCATAGCATCACGTAGTTTGGGATGGATTGGATTACTTGAAAACTTTGTCATCTCTATTTCTGTGTCAAATTTTGTCACAATATAGAAAATTGAGCAAGTTTAACGTGAGCATTGGATTCGTGTGTTTTAGAACTCTCAATTAAAAGTTACACACGTTTTAGTGCGGACATGTCAATTGATCAGCCTGTTAAAGTGATCATTCCAAACTGATCATTGGTGCTACTTAAGTAAAGGCTTATAAATGAAACATAAAGCATGGAATCAGGCATTTTGGAATAGATTGGACTACTTGGAAGCTTTGTTGTCGCTATTTCTGTCTCAAATTTTTCAAAATATAGAAAATTGAGCTAGCTTAACGTGGGCGTTGGATTAATGTCATTCTGAGCTCTAAATCAAAAGTTACCGACATTTAGTTCGGAAATTTCAAGTTGACCGGCCAGTTAAAGTGATCATTCTAAACTGATCATTGGTGCCCATTGAGTAAAGGCTTATAAATGAAGCATATTGCATGGCATCACATAGTTTTGGATAAATTGGATTACTTGCATGCTTTATCGTATCTACTTCTGTCTCAAATTTTGTCATAATATAGAAAATTGAGTTAGCTTAACGTGGTCATTTGATTCGTGTCATTCTGAGCTCTAAATCAATAGTTACGGGCGACTAATGCGGACATGTCAAGTTGATCGGCTAGTTAAATTGATCATTCTAAACTGATCACTGGTGCTCATTAAGTAAAACCTTAGAAATGAAGCATAATGCATGGTATCAATCAGTTTGGATAGATGATTACTTGGAAGCTTTGTCGTCTCTATTTCTGTCTCAAATTTTGTCAAAAGATAGAAAATTGAGCTAGCTTAACGTGGGAATTGAATTCATGTCATTTTGAGCTCTAAATCAAAAGTTACAGACGATTAGTGCGGACATGTTAAGTTGATCAGCCAGTTAAAGTGATCATTCTAAACTGATCATTGGTGCCCATTGAGTAAGGGGTTATAAATGAAGCATATTGCATGACATCACACAATTTTGGATAAATTGGATTACTTGGATGCTTTTCGTATCTAGATCTGTCTCAAATTTTGTCACAATATAGAAAATTGATCTAGCTTCACGTGGGTATTAGATTCGTGTCATTCTGAGCTCTAAATCAAACGTTACGGATGATTAGTGCGGACATGTCAAGTTGATCGGCCAGTTAAACTGATCATTCTAAACTGATCATTGGTGCTGATTAAGTTAAGGCTTATAATGAAGCATAATGCATGGCATCAAGCAGTTTGGATAGATTGGGTTAATTAGACGTGTTGTCGTCTCTATTTCGGTCTTTAATTTTGCCAAAATATAGAATATTGAGATAGCTTAACGTGGACATTGGATTCTTTGCCATTCTAAGCTTTAAATTAAAAGTTACGGACGATTTATTGCGGACATGTCAAGTTGATCGACCAGTTAAAGTGATCATCATAATGTGATCATCATAAACTGATCATTGGTGCTCATTGATTAAAGGCTTATAAATTAAACATAATGGATGGCATCGCACTGTTTTGGATGGATTGGATTACTTGGACGTTTTGTCGTATCTATTTCTGTTTCAAATTTTGTCACAATATAGAAAATTGAACTAGCTCAATGTGTGCATTGGGTTCGTGTCATTCTGAGCTATAAACCAAAAGTTATGGGCGATTTACTACACACATGACAAAGTCATCGGGCAGTTAAAATGACCATTCTAAACTGATCACCAGTGCTCACTGAGTAAAAGCTTACAAATGAAGAATAATGCATGGCATCACGTTGTTTAGGATGGATTGGATTACTTAGACGCTTTGTCGTATCTATTTCTGTTTCAAACTTTGTCATAGTATAGAAAATTAAGCTACTTTAACGTGGGCACTGAATTCGTGTCATTCTAGGCTCTAAATCAAAAGTTATGGGCAATTTAGTGCGGACATATCAAGTTGATCGGCCAGTTAAAGTGATCATTCTAAAGTGATCATTGGTGCTCACTAAGTGAAGACTTATAATAAGCATAATGCATGGCATCAAGCAGTTTGGATAAACTGGATTACTTGGGCGCTTTGTCATCTCTGTTTCTGTCTCAAATTATGTCAGAAATATAGAAAATTGAGCTAGCTTAACGTCGGCGTTGGATTTGAGTCATTCGGAGCACTAAATCAAAAATTACGAACAATTTAGTGCGGACATGTCAAGTTGATCGGCCAGTTAAAGTGATCGTTCTAAACTGATCATTGGTGTCATTAAGTAAAGGCTTATAAATGAAGTATAAAGCATTGCATCACATAGTTTTGTATAGATTGGATTACTTGGACGTTTTGTCGTATCAATTTATGTTTCAAATTTTGTTGCAAAATAGAAAATTGAGCTAGGTTAACGTGGGCATTAGATTCGTGTGTTTCTGAGCGCTAAATTGAAAGTTACAAAGAATTTAGTGGGGAACGATCAAGTTGATCGGCCAGTTAAATTGATCATTCTAAACTGATATTTGGTGCTCATTGAGTAAAGGCTTAATAATGAAAAATAATGCATGGCATCTCTCTGTTTGGGATAGATTGGATTACTTGTACGCTTTGTCGTATCTAGTCTATGTCTCAAATTTTGCCACAATATTGAAAATTGAACTAGCTTATCGTGGACATTGGATTCATGTCAATATGAGCTATAAATAAATAGTTATGGACGATTTAAGGCAGACATGACAATTTGATCGGCGAGTTAAAATGATCATTCTAAACTGATCATTGGTGCTCATTGAGTAAAGCTTACAAATGAAAAATAATGCATGGCATCACGCTGTTTGGGCACTGGATTCGTGTCATTTCGAGTTCAAAATCAAAAGTTACGGACGATTTAGTGTGGACATGTGAAGTTGATCGGCCAGTTAAAGTGATCATTATAAACTGATCATTGGTGCTCATTGAGTAAAGGCTTATAAATAAAGCAGAATGCATGACATCGCACAGTTTTGGATGGATTCGATTACTTGGATGTTTTGTCGTATCTACTTTTGTCTCAAATTTTGTTACAATATAGAAAACTGAGCTAGATTAACGTGGGCACTGGATTCGACTCATTATGAGCTCTAAATCAAAAGTTTCAGACGATTTAGTGCGGTCTTGTCAAGTTGAGTGGCCAATTAAAGTGATCATTCTAAACTGATCATTGGTGCTGATTAAGTTAAGACTTATAAATGAAGCATAATGCATGGCACTAAGCATTTTGGATAGATTGGATTACTTGGACGCTTTGTCGCCTCTAGTTCTGTCTCAAATTTGGTTACAATATAGAAAATTGAGCTAGCTTATTGTGGGCATTGGATTCGTGTCATTCTATGCTCTAAGTTAAAAGTTACAGACGATTTAGTGTTGACATGTCGAGTTGATCGGCCTGTTAAAGCGATGATTCTAAACGGATCATTGGTGCTCAGTTAGTAAAGTCTTATAAATGAAGGATAATGCAATGCATCACATAGTTTGGGATAGATTGGATTACTTGGACTCTTTTTCGTATCTAGTTGTACCTCAAATTTTGTCACAATATAGAAAATTAAACTCGTTTAATGTGGACATTGGATTCGTGTCATTCTGAGTTGTAAATCAAAAGTTTTGGATGATTTAGTGCAGACATGGCAAAGTCATTGGCCAGTTAAAATGGTCATTTTAAACTGATCATTGGTGCTCACTGAGTAAAAGCATATAAATGAAAAATAATGCATGGCATCACACATTTCGGGATGGATTGGAATACTTGGACGCTTTGTCATATCTACTTCTGTCTCAAACTTTCTCCCAATATAGAAATATGAGCTATCTTAATATGGGCATTGGATTGCGGACATCTCAAGTTGATCAGCCAGTTAAAGTGATCATTCAAAACTGATCATTGGTGCTCATTAAGTAAAGGCTTATAAATGAAGCATAATGCATGGCATCAAGTAGTTTGGATAGATTGGATTACATGGGCGCATTGTCATCTCTAAGTAGGTCTCAAATTAAGTCAAACTATTGAAAATTGAGCTAGATTAACGTAGGCATTGGATTTGTGTCATTCGGAGCTCTAAATCAAAAGTTGCGGACGATTCAGTGTGACATGTCAAGTTGATCGGCCAGTTAAAGTGATAATTCTAAACTGATCATTGGTGCTCAATGAACAAATGCTTATGAATGAAGCATAATGCATGGCATCACACAGTTTTGGATTCATTGGATTACTTGGACGTTTTGTCGTACTTATTTCAGTCTCAAATTTCATCAAAATATAGAAAATTGAGGTAGGTTAACGTGGGCATTGGATTCGTGTCATTCGGAGCTCTAAATAAAAAGCTAAGGATGATTTAGTGTTGAAATGTCAAGTTGATCGGCCAGTTAAAGTGATATTTCTAAACTGATCGTTCGTACTCGTTAATTAAATGCTTATAAATGAAGCATAAAGCTTGACATCACAACGTTTGGGATATATTGGATTACTTGGGCACTTTGTGCTGTCTATTTCCGTCTCAAATTTTGTGAAAATATAGAAAATTGAGCTAGATTAACGTGGTCATTGGATTCGTTTCATTTTGAGCTCTAAATCAAAAGTTACAGACGATTTAGTGCTGACATGTGAAGTTTAATGGCCAGTTAAAGTGATCATTCTAAACGGATCATTGGTGCCCATTAATTAAAAGCTTATAAATAAAAAATAATGCATGCAATTACGCAGTTTGGGATGGATTGGATTAGTTGGATGCTTTGTCGTATCTATTTTTCTCTCAGATTTTGTCAAAATATAGAAAATTGAGCTAAGTTAACGTGAGCATTGGATTCGTGTCATTTTGAGCTTTAAATCAAAAGTTACGGAAGATTTAGTGCGGACATGTCGAGTTGATCGGCCAGTTAAAGTGATCATTCTAAACTGATCATTGGTGCTCATTGAGTAAAAGCTTATAACGAAAAATAATGCATTGCATCACACAGTTTTGATTGATTGGATTACTTGGCGCTTTGTCGAATCTATTTCTATCTCAAATTTTATCACAATATCGACATTGAGCTCGGTTAACATGGGCATTGGATTTGTGTCAAACTGAGTTCTAAATGAAAACATACGGACGATTTAGTGCGGATATGTCAAGTTGATCGGCCAATTAAATTCATCATTCTAAAGTGATCATTGGTGCTCATTGAGTAAAGACTTATAAACGAAGCATAATTCATGTCATCACACAATTTTGGATAGATTGGATTACTTGGACACTTTCTCGTATCTTTTTTATATCTAATTTTGTTACAATTTAGAAAATAGAGCTAGCTTAACGTGGGCATTGGATTCGTGCCATTCTGAGCTCTAAATCAAAAGTTACTAATGATTTATTGCGGACATGTCAAGTTGATCGGCCAGTTAAAGTGATCACTCTAAATTAATCATTGCTGCTGATTAAAAAAAGTCTAATAAATGAAGCATAATACATAACATCATGTAGTTAGGATAGACTGGATTGCTTGGGCGCTTTGGCGTATATATTTCTGTCTCAAATTTTGTTACAATATAGAAAATTGAGCTAACTTATCGTGGGCAATGAATATGTGTCATTCTTAACTCTAAATAAACGCTATGGATGATTTAGTGCAGACATGACAATTTGATCGGCCAGTTAAAATGATCATTCTAAACTGATCATTGGTGCTCATTGAATAAAAGTTTATAAATGAAAAATAATTCGTGGCATCATGCAGTTCGAGATGGATTGGTTTACTTGGACGTTTTGTCGTACTTACTTCGGTCTCAAATTTTGTCAAAATATAGAAAACTGTGCTAGCTTAACGTGGGCATTGGATTCGTGTCATTTTGAGCTCTAAATCAAAAGTTATGGACGATTTAATGCGTACATGTCAAGTTGATCGGCTATTTAAAGTGATCAATCTAAACTGATCACTGGTGCCCATTGAGTTAACGCTTATAGATGAAAATAATTGCATGGCATTACGCAGTTTGGGATGGATTGGATTACTTGGACGCTTTGTTGTATCTATTTTTGTGTTAAATTTTTTCAAAATAAAGAAAATTGGGCTAGCTTAATGTGAGCCATTGGATTCGTGTCATTTTGAACCCTAAATCAAAAGTAACGAACGATTTAGTGTGGACATATCGAGTTGATCGGCCAGTTAAAGTGATATTTCTAAACTGATCATTGGTGCTCATTTAGTTAAAGCTTATAAACGAAAATAATGCATGGCATCACGCAGTTTGGGATGGATTGGATTACTTAGACGTGTTTTTGTATCTATTTCTATCTCAAATATTATCACAATATAGAAATTGAGCTAGTTTAACGTGACCATTGGATTCATGTAATTCTGAGCTCTAAATGAAAAGTTACAAACGATTTAGTGCCAAAATGTCAAGTTTATTGTCCTGTTAAATGAAGCATAATGCATGGCATCACATAACTTTGGTTAGATTGGATTACTTGGACGCTTTGTCGTACCTATTTTTATCTCAAATTTTGTTACAATTTAGAAAATTGAGCTAGCTTATTATGGGTATTGGATTCGTGTCATTCTAAGCTCTAAATCAAAAGTTAATGATGAATTATTGCGGACATGTCAAGTTGATCGGCCATTGTAAACTTATCATTGATGCTCATTAAGTAAAGGCTTATAAATGAAGCATAATGCATGGCATCAAGTAGTTTGGATAGATTGGATAACTTTGGCGCTTTGTCGTCTCTAATTCTGTCTAAAATTATGTCAAAGTGTAGAAAATTGAGCTAGTTTAACGTGGGCAATGGATTCCTGTCATTCGGAGCTTTAAATCAAAAGCTACAGACGATTTAGTGTGGACATGTCAATTGATGGGTTAGTTAAATTGATAATTCTAAACTGATCGTTGGTGTTCATTGAATAAAGGGTTATAAATGAAGCATAATGCCTGGCATCACACAATTTTGGATAGATTGGATTACTTGTACGCTTTGTCGTATATATTTCTCTCTCGAATTTTGTTACAATTTATAAATTTGAGCTTGCTTAATATGGGCATTGGATTCGTGACATTCTTAGCTCTAAATCAAAGTTATCGACGATTTAGTGCATACATGACAAGTTGATCGTCCAGTTTATAAACTGATCATTGATGCTCATTGAGTAAAAGCTTATAAATGAAAAATAATGCATGACATCATGCAGTTTGGGATGGAATGGATTACTTGGACGCTTTGTGGTCTCTATTTTCTCTCTCAAATATTGTTAAAATATAGAAAATTTATGGACGATTTAGTGCGGAAATGTCAGTTTGATCAACCAGTCAATATGATTATTCTAAACTGATCATTGGTGTTCATTGAGTAAAGACTTATAAATGAAGAATACTCCATGGCATCACGCAGTTTGAGATAGATTGGATTACTAGGACGCTTTGTCGTATCTAGTTGTATCTCAAATTTTGTCGCAATATATAGAATTAAGCTAGATTAACGTGGGCATTGGATTTGTATTATCCTGAGCTCTAAATCAAAAGTTATGGATGATTTAGTGTGGCAATGTCAAGTTTATCGGCCATTTAAATTGATCATTCTAAACATATCACTCGTGCTCATTAAGTAAAGGCTGATAAATGAAGCATAATGCATGGCATCAAGCAGTTTGGATGGATAGGATTACTTGGAAATTTTGTCGTCTCTATTTCCTTCTCAAATTTTATCAAAATATAGAAAATTGAGCTAGCTTAACGTGGCCATTGGATTCGTGTCATTCTGAGCTTTAAATCAAAGGTTACAGACGATTTAGTGGGGGCATGACAAGTTTATTGGCCAGTTAAAGTGATTATTCTAAACTGATCATTGGTGCTCATTGAGTAAAGGCTTATAAATGAAGCATAATGCACGGCATCACACAGTTTTGGATAGATTGGATTACTTGGACGATTTGTCAAACCTATTTTTGTCTCAAATTTTGTTATAATATAGAAAATTGACCAAGCTTAAAGTGGGCATTGGATTCATGTGTTTCCGAGCTCAAAATAAAAATTTAGGGATGATTTAGAGCAGAGATGTCAAGTTGATCGGCCAGTAAAAGTGATTATTCTAAACAGATATTTGGTGCTCATTAAGTAAAGGATTATAAATGAATCATAATGCATAACATCAACCAGTTTGGATGGATTGGATTACTTGGACGCTTTGTCGTCTCTATTTCCTTTTCATATTTTATCAAAATATAGAAAATTGAGCTAGGTAACGTAAGCATTGGATTTGTGTCATTCTGAGCTCTAAATCAAAAGTTACATACGATTTTGTGGAGACATGCTAAGTTTATCGGCCAGTTTAAGTGATATTTCTAAAATGATCATTGGTGCTCATTGATTAAAGGCCTATAAATGAAGCATAATGCATGGCATCACACAGTTTTTGATAGATTGGATTACTTGAACGCTTTATTGTATCCAGTTTTGTCTCAAATTTATCACAATATAGAAAATTGAGCTAGCTTAAAGTGGGCATTGGATTCGATTCATTCAGAGCTCTAAATAAAAAGTTAAGGATGATTTAGTATGAACATGTCAAGTTGATCGGCCAGTCAAAGTGATCATTCTAAACTGATCATTGGTGCTCATGAAGTAAAAGGTTATAAATGAAGCTTAATGCATGACATCAAGCAGCTTGGATGGATTAGATTACTTGGACGCTTTGTCGTCTCTATTTCTGTCTCAAATTTTGTTAAAATATAGAAAATTAAGCTAGCTTAACGTGGGCATTGGATTCGTGTCATTCGGAACGCTAAATCCAATCTTATGGACGATTTAGAGCAGACATGTCAAGTTGATCAGGTAGTTAAAGTGATAATTATAAACAGATCATTGGTGCTCATTAAGTAAAGGCTTATAAATGAAGCATAATGCATGACATCAAGCAGTTTGGATGGATTGGATTACTTGGACGCTTTATCTTCTTTATTTCCTTCTCAAATTTTATCAAAATACTGACAATTGAGCTAGTTTAACGCGGGCATTGGATTCATGTCATTCTGTGCTCTAAATCAAAAGTTACATACGATTTAGTGGGGACGTTGCAAGTTTATCGGCCAGTTAAACTGATTATTCTAAAATGATCATTGGTGCTCATTGATTAAAGGCTTATAAATGAAGCATAAAGCATGGCATCAAGCAGTTTGGATAGATTGGATTACTTGGATTCTTTGTCGTGTATAGTTCTGTCTCAAATTTTGTCACAATGTAGAAAATTGAGCTAGCTTAAAGTGGGCATTGGATTCGATTCATTCAGAGCTCTAAACGTTAGGGACGATTTAGTATGAACATGTCAAATTGATCGGCCAGTTAAAGTGATCATTCGAAACTTATAATTGGTGCTCATTAAGTACAGGGTTATAAATGAAGCATAATGCATGACATCAAGTAGTTTGGATGCATTAGATTACTTGGACTCTTTGTCGTCTCTATTTCTATCTCAAATTTTGTCAAAATATAGAAAATTGAGCTAGCTTAACGTGGGCATTGGATTCGTGTCATTCTGAGCTCTAAATCAAAAGCTAGGAACGATTTAGTACGAACATGTCAAGTTGATCGGCCAGTTCAAGTGATCATTCTAAACTGATCATTGGTGCTCATTAAGTAAAGGGTATTAAATGAAGCATAATGCATGAAATCAAGCAGTTTGGATGGATTAGATTACTTGGACACTTTGTCATCTCTATTTCTGTCTCAAATTTTGTCAAAATATCAAACATTGAGCTAGGTAACGTGGGCATTTGATTCGTGTGTTAATGAGCTATAAATCAAAAGTTTCGGATAATTTATTGCGGACATGTCCAGTTGATCGTCCAGTTAAATTCATCAATCTAAAATGATCATTGGCGCTCATCGAGCAAAGGCTTATAAATGAAGCATAATGCATGACACAGTTTTTGATATCAATTACTTGGACACTTTCTCGAATCTATTTATATCTAAAATTTTGTTACAATATAGAAAATTGAACTACCTTAATGTGGGTATTGGATTCGTTTCATTTGGAGCGATAAATCTAAACTTATGGATGAGTTATTGCAGACATGACAAAGTCATCAGCTAATCAAAATGATCATTCTAAACTGATAATTGGTTCTCACCGAGCAAAACTTTATAAATAAAAAATAATGCATGGCATCAATCAGTTTGGGATGGATTGATTACATAGACGCTTTTTCATAACTATTGTTGTGTCAAACTTTGTCACAATATAGAAATTGAGCTAGCTTAATGTGGGCATTGGATTCGTGTCATTATGAGTTTTAAATCAAAAAGTTACAGATGATTTAGTACGGACATATCAAGTTGATCGGCCAGTTAAATTGATCATTCTAAACTGATAAATGGTGTTCATTATGTAAAGGCTTATAAATGAAGCATAAAGTATGGCATCACACAATTTGGGATAGATTTGATTACTTGGACGCTTTTTCGTCTCTATTTCTGTTCCAAATTTTATCAAAATATAGAAAATTGAGCTAGTTTAATGTGGGCATTGGATTCGTGTCATTCAGAGCTCTAAATCAAAAGTTACAAACGATTTAGTGCGGACATGTTAAGTTTATGGGCCATTTAAAGTGATCATTCTAAACTGATCATTGGTGCCCATTGAGTAAAGGCTTATCAATGAAGCATAATGCATGACATCACATAGTTTTGGATAGATTGGATTAGTTGGACGCTTTGTTATATCTAGTTATGTCTCAAATTTTGTCAAAATAATTAAAATTGAGCTAGCTTAACGTGGGGATTGGATTCGTGTCATTATGAGTTCAAATCAAGAGTTATGAACGATTTACAGCGGACATATCGAGTTAATCATCCAGTTAATATGATTCTTCTAAACTGATCATTGGTGCCCATTGAGTAAAGGCTTATCAATGAAGCATAGTGCATTGCATCACAGAGTTTTGGATAGATTGGATTACTTAGATGCTTTGTCATATCTAATTCTGTCTCAAATTTTTTTTATAATATATAAAATTGAGCTAGCTTAACGTGGGCATTGGATTCGTGTATTTCAGAGCTCTAAATCAAAAGTTACACATGATTTAGTGGGGCCATGTCAAGTTGATCTGGCAGTTAAAGTGATCATTTAAATTGATCATTGGTGCTCATTGAGTAAAGGCTTATAAATGAAGTATAAAGCATGGTATCAAGCAGTTTGGATAGATTGGATTACTTGGATGCTTTGTCGACTCAATTTCTGTCTCAAATTTTGTCAAAATATTAAAAAATTGATCTAGATAAACGTGGGCATTAGATTCGTGCCATTTTGAGCTCTAAATCAAAAGTTATGGACGATTTAGTGCGGATATGTCAAGTTGATCGTCCAAATAAAGTGATTATTCTAAAATGATCATTGGTGTTCATTGAGTAGAGGATTATAAATGAAGCCTAATGCATGGCATCACGCAGTTTGAGATAGATTGGATTACTTGGAGCCTTTGTCATATCTATTTTGGTCGCAAATTTTGTCACAATATAAAAAATTTAGCTAGCTTAATATGGGCATTGGATTTGTGTCATTCTAAGCTCTAAATCAAAAGTTACGGACAATTTATTGCGGACTTCAAGTTGAGTGGCCAGTTAAAGTGATCATTCTATAAAGATCATTGGTGCTCATTAAGTAAAGGCTTAGAAACTAAGCCTAAAGCAAGGCATAAAGCAGTTTGGATAGATTGGATTACTCGGGAGCTCTGTTGTCTCTATTTCAGTCCCAAATTTTGTCACAATATAAAAACTTTAGCTAACTTAACGTGGGTATTGGATTCGTATTATTCCGAGCTCTAAATCAAAAGTTACTGACGATTTAGTGCAGACATGTCAAGTTGATCAGCATGTTAAAGTGATCATTCTAAACGGATCATTGGTGCCCTTTGAGTAAAGGCTTATCAATGAAGCATAATGCATGCAATAGACAGTTTTGGATAGATTGGATTACTTGGACGTTTTTTAATATCTAATTTTATCTCAAATTTTGTTACAATATAGAAAATTGAGCAAGCTTAATGTGGGCATTGGATTCGTGTGTTTCTGAGCTCTAAATCAAAAGTTACGAACGATTTAGTGTGGACATGTCAAGTTGATCGGCCAATTAAAGTGATCATTCTAAACTGATCATTAGTGCTCCTTAACTAATGTCTTATAAATGAATCATAATGAATGGCATCACGCAGTTTAGGATGGATTGAATTACTTGGACGCTTTGTCATCTCTATTTCTGTCTCAAATTTTGTCAAAATATAGAAAATTTATCTAGCTTAACGTGCGCATTCGATTCGTGTCATTATGAGCTCAAATCAAGAGGTATGGACGATTTAATGCGGATTTTTGAAGTTTATCGGCCAGTTAATATGATTATTCTAAACTGATTATTGGTGCTAATTCAGTAAAAGCTTATAAATGAAGCATAATGCATGACATCAAACCGTTTTTGATAGATTGGATTACTTGGACGCGTTTTGGTCTCGTTTTCGGTCTCAAATTTTGTCAAAATATCGAAAATTGAGGTAACTTAACGTGGGCATTGGATTCATGTCATTCTGAGCTCTAAATCAAAAGTTACGAACAATTTAGTGCGGACATGTCAAGTTAAGTGACTAGTTAAAGTGATCATTCTATACATATCATTGGTGCTCATTATGTAAAGGCGTATAAATTAAGCATAAGGCATGGCATCAAGCAGTTTGGATAGATTTGATTACTTGAACGCTTTGTCGTCTTTATTTTTTGTCTCAAGTTTTGTCAAAATATAGAAAATTGAGCTAGTTTAACGTGACACTGGACTCATGTCATTTTGAGATATAAATCAAAAGTTATTGATGATTTAGTGCAGACATGTCAAGTTGATCGGCCAATTAATATGATTATTTTAAATTGATCATTGGTGTTCATTGAGTAAAGGATTATAAATGAATCATAATACATGGCATCACGCAGTTTGAGATAGATTGGATTACTTGGACGCATTTTTGTATCTCGTTTTGTCTTAAATTTTGTTACAATAGATATAATTGAGCTAGCTTAACGTGGGCAATGGATTCGTGACAATCCGAGTTCTAAATCAAAAGTTACGGACGATTTAGTGCGGACATGTCAAGGTTATCGGCTAGTTAAAGTGATCATTCTAAACTGATCATTGGTGCTCATTAAGTAAAGGCTTATAAATGAAGCATAATTCATGACATCAAGCAAATTGGATGGATAAGATTACTTGGACGCTTTGTTGTTTTTATTTTTGTCTCAAATTTTGTCAAAATATAGAAACTTTAGCTATCTTAACATGACATTGAATTCGTGTTATTTTAAGCTCTAAATCAAAATTTATGGATGATTTAGTGCGGACATGTCAGGTTGATCGACCAGTTAATATGATTAGTCTAAACTGATCATTGGTGTTCATTGAGTAAAGACTTATAAATGAAGCATAATGCTTGGCATCACGCAGTTTGAGATAGATTGGATTACTAGAACGCTTTGTTCTATCTAGTTCTATCTCAAATTTTGTCACAATATATAAAATTAAGCTAGCTTAAGATGGGCATTGGATTTGTGTTATTCTGAGCTCTAAATCAAAAGTTACGAACAATTTAGTGCGGACATGTCAAGTTGATCGGCCAGTTAAAGTGATCATTCTAAGCTGATTATTAGTGCTCCTTAACTAATGGCTTATAAATGAAGCATAATGAATGGCATCACACAGTTTAGGATGGATTGGATTACTTGGACGCTTTGTCATCTCTATTTCTGTCTCAAATTTTGTCAAAATATAGAAAATTTATCTAGCTTAACGTGGGCATTCGATTCGTGTCATTATGAGCTCAAATCAAGAGGTATGGACGATTTAATGCGGATTTTTGAAGTTTATCGGCCAGTTAATATGATTATTCTAAACTGATTATTGGTGCTAATTCAGTAAAAGCTTATAAATGAAGCATAATGCATGACATCAAACCGTTTTTGATAGATTGCATTACTTGGACGCGTTTTGGTCTCGTTTTCTGTCTCAAATTTTGTCAAAATATCGAAAATTGAGGTAACTTAACGTGGGCATTGGATTCATGTCATTCTGAGCTCTAAATCAAAAGTTACGAACAATTTAGTGCGGACATGTCAAGTTAAGTGGCTAGTTAAAGTGATCATTCTATACATATCATTGGTGCTCATTATGTAAAGGTGTATAAATTAAGCATAAACATGGCATCAAGCAGTTTGGATAGATTTGATTACTTGAACGCTTTGTTGTCTTTATTTTTTGTCTCAAGTTTTGTTAAAATATAGAAAATTGAGCTAGTTTAACGTGACATTGGACTCATGTCATTTTGAGATATAAATCAAAAGTTATTGATGATTTAGTGCAGACATGTCAAGTTGATCGGCCAATTAATATGATTATTTTAAATTGATCATTGGTGTTCATTGAGTAAAGGATTATAAATGAATCATAATACATGGCATCACGCAGTTTGAGATAGATTGGATTACTTGGACGCATTTTTGTATCTCGTTTTGTCTTAAATTTTGTTACAATAGATATAATTGAGCTAGCTTAATGTGGGCAATGGATTTGTGTCAATCCGAGTTCTAAATCAAAAGTTACGGACGATTTAGTGCGGACATGTCAAGGTTATCGGCTTATAACATTTGATTTATAGTTCAGAGTGACACGAATCTAATGCCCACATTAAACGAGCTCAATTTCCTATATTGTAACAAAATTTGAGTTAGATATAGATACGAAAAACAATCCAAGTAATCCATTCTACCCCAAACTGCGTGATGCCATGCATATGCTTCATTTATAAGCCTCAACTCAATAAGAGCTAATGATCAGTTAAGAATGATCATTTTAATAGGCCGATAACCTTGATATGTCAGCACTAAATCGTCCGTAACATATTATTTATAGTTCAGAATGACAAAAATCCAATGCCCACGTCAAGATAGCTCTATTTACTATATTGTGTCAAAATGAGAGATAAAAATAGATACGACAAAGCGTCCAAGAAATCAAATCTATCCAAAACTGCGTGATTCCATGCATTATGCTTCATTTATAATCCTTTACTTAGTGTGCAGCAATGATTAGTTTAGAATGATCAAATGAACTGGCCGCTAACCTTGACATGTTTGCACTAAATCGTCCCTAACTTTTCATTTGGAGTTCATAATGACACGAAACCAATGCCCACGTTAAGCTACCTCAAGTTTCTATATTGTGACAAATTTTGAGGCGGAAATAGATATAACAAACCTCCAAGTTATCCAATCTATCCTGCAAAACGTAATGCCATGCAATATGCTTCATTTATAAGCCTCAACTCAATAAGCACCAATGATCAGTTAAGAATGATCATCTTAACTGGCCGATCAACTTGACATGTTTTCACTTAATCATCCCAAACTTTTGATTTAGAGCTCAGAATGACAGAAAACTAATGCCCACGTTTAGCTAGCTCAAGTTTCTTTAATGTGACAAATTTTGAGGCAGAAATAGATACGACAAAGCATCCAAGCTATCCAATATATCCTGAAATGCGTGATGCCCTGTATTATGCTTCATTGATATGCCTCAACTCAATAAGCACCAATGATCAGTTAAGAGTGATCATCTTAACTGGCCGATCAACTTGACATATTTGCACAAAATCGTCCGTAACTTTTGATTTATAGTTCAGAATGACATGAATCCAATTCCCACGTTAAGCTTGCTCAATTTATTATATTGTGACAAATTTTGAGACAGAAATAGATACGACAAAGAGTCCAATTAATCTAATCTATCCAAAACAACGTGATGCCATGCATTGTGCTCAGAATAACACGAATCCAATTCCCACGTTAAGCTTGCTCAATTTATTATATTGTGATCAATTTTGAGACAGAAACAGATACGACAAAGAGTACTAGTAACATAATCTATCCAAAACTACGTGATGCCATGCATTGTGCTTCATTTATATGACTTTAGTCAATGAGCATTGATCAGTTTAGAATAATCATTTGAACTGGTTGATCAAATTGACATGTACGCACTAAATCGTCCGAAACTTTTGATTTATAGCTTAGAATTACACGAATCCAGTGCCCACGTTAAGCTAGCTCAAGTTTCTATATTGTGAAAATTTTGATACAGAAATCGATACAAAAGCGTACAAATTATCCAATTTGTCCCAAACTGCATGATGCCGTGCATTATGCTTCATTTATAAGCCTCAACTCAATAAACACCAATGATCAGTTAAGATTGATCATTTTAACTGCCTGATCAACTTGACATGTCTACACTAATTCGTCCATAAATTTTAATTTATAGTTCAGAGTGACACGAATCTAATGCCCACGTTAAGCTAACTCAATTTACTATATTGTGACAAAANGATACAAAAATAGATACGAAAAAGCGTACAGATTATCCAATTTATCCCAAACTGCGTGATGCCATGCATTATGCTTCATTTCTAAGCCTCAACTCAATAAACACCAATGATAAGTTAAGATTGATCATTTTAACTGTCTGATCAACTTGACATGTCTACACTAATTTGTCCATAAATTTTGATTTATAGTTCAGAATGACACGAATCTCATGCCCACGTTAAGCTAGCTCAATTTACTATATTGTGACAAAATTTGTGACAGAAATAGATACGAAAAACAATCCAAGTAATTAATTCTACCCCAAACTATGTGATGCCATGCATTATGCTTCCTTTATAAGCCTCAACTCAATAAGCACTAATGATCAGTTAAGAATGAACATTTTAATAGGCCGATCAACTTGACAAGTCAGCACTAAATCGTCGGTAACATATGATTTATAGTTCAGAATGACAAAAATCCAATGCCCACGTCAAGATAGCTCAATTTACTATATTGTGTCAAAATGAGAGATAAAAAATACATACGACAAAGCATCCAAGTAATCAGATCTATCCAAAACTGCGTGATTCCATGCATTTTGCTTCATTTATAATCCTTTACTCAGTGTGCATAAATTATCAGGTTATAATGATCAAATGAACTGGCCGATAACCTTGACATGTTTGCACTAAATCGTCCCTAACATTTGATTTGGAGCTCATAATGACACGAAACCAATGCCCACGTTAACTCAAGTTTCTATATTGTGACAAATTTTGAGGCAGAAATAGATATAACAAACCTCCAAGTTATCCAATCTATCGTGAAAAACGTGACGCCAGGCAATATGCTTCATTTATAAGCCTGAACTCAGTAAACACCAATGATCAGCTAAGAATGATCATCTTAACTGGCCGATCAACTTGACATGTTTTCACTTAATCGTCCAAAACTTTTGATTTATAGTTCAGAATGACACGAATCCAATTCCCACGTTAAGCTTGCTCAATTTATTATATTGTGACAAATTTTGAGACAAAAATAGATACGATAAAGAGTCCAATTAATCTAATCTACCCAAAACAATGTGATGCTATGCATTGTGCTTCATTTATAAGCCTTTACTCAATGAGCATCAATGATCAGTTTAGAATAATCATTTGAACTGGTTGATCAACTTGACATGTACGCACTAAATCGTCCGTAACATATGATTTATAGTTCAGAATGACAAAAGTCCAATGCCCACGTCAAGATAGCTCAATTTACTATATTGTGTCAAAATGAGAGATAAAAATAGATACAACAAAGCATCCAAGTAATCAAATCGTGAAAAACTTGATGCCAGGCAATATACTTCATGTGTAAGCTTCAACTCAGTAAACACCAATGATCAGTTAAGAATGATCATCTTAACTGGCCGATCAACTTGACATGTTTTCACTTAATCGTCCAAAACTTTTGATTTATAGCTCAGAATGACACGAATCCAATTCCCACGTTAAGCTTTTTCAATTTATTATATTGTGACAAATTTTGAGACAGAAATAGATACGACAAAGAGTCCAATTAATCTAATCTATCCTGAAATGCGTGATGCTATGCATTATGCTTCATTAATAAGCCTAAACTCAATAAGCCCCAATGATCAGTTAAGAATGATCATCTTAAATGGCCGATCAACTTGACATGGCTGCACAAAATCGTTCGTAACTTTTGATTTATAGCTTAGAATGACATGAATCCAGTGCCCACGTTAAGTTATCTCAAGTTATCTCAAGTTTTTGATACAGAAATAGATACGAAAAAGCGTACAAATTATCCAATTTGTCCCAAACTGCGTGATGTCATGCATTATGCTTCATTTATAAACTTCAACTCAATAAACACCAATGATCAGTTAAGATTGATCATTTTAACTGCCTGATCAACTTGACATGTCTACACTAATTTGTCCATAACTTTTGATTTATAGTTGAGAGTGACACGAATCTAACGCCCACGTTAAGCTAGCTAAATTTACTAGATTGTGACAAAATTTGAGAAAGAAATAGATACGAAAAACAATCAAAGTAATTCGTTCTACCCCAAACTATGTGATGCCATGCATTATGCTTCCTTTATAAGCCTCAACTCAATAAGCACTAATGATCAGTTAAGAATGAACATTTTAATAGGCCGATCAACTTGACATGTCAGCACTAAATCGTCCGTAACATATGATTTATAGTTCATAATGACAAAAATCCAATGCCCACATCAAGATAGCTCCATTTACTATATTGTGTCAAAATGAGAGATAAAAATAGATACGACAAAGCGTCCAAGTAATCAAATCTATCCAAAACTGCGTGATTCCATGCATTATGCTTCATTTATAATCCTTTACTCAGTGTGCATCGATGATCAGTTTAGAATGATCAAATGAACTGGCCGATAACCTTGACATGTTTGCACTAAATTGTCCCTAACTTTTGATTTGGAGCTCATAATGACACGAAACCAATGCCCACGTTAAGCTAGCTCAAGTTTCTATATTGTGACAAATTTTGAGGCAAAAATAGATATAACAAACGTCCAAGTTATCCAATCTATCGTGAAAAACGTGATGCCAGGCAATATGCTTCATTTATAAGCCTCAACTCAGCAAACACCAATGATCAGTTAATAATGATCATCTTAACTGGCCTATCAACTTGACATGTTTTCACTTAATCGTCCAAAACTTTTGATTTATAGCTCAGAATGACACGAATCCAATTCCCACGTTAAGCTTGCTCAATTTATTATATTGTGACAAATTTTGAGAGAGAAATAGATACGACAAAGAGTCCAATTAAACTAATCTATCCAAAACAACGTGATGTAATGTATTGTGCTTCATTTATAAGCCTTTACTCAATGAGCATCAATTATCAGTTTAGAATAATCATTTGAACTGGTTGATCAACTTGACATGTACGCACTAAATCGTCCGAAACTTTTGATTTATTGCTTAGAATGACACGAATCCAGTGCCCACGTTAAGCTAGCTCAAGTTTCTATATTGTGAAAATTTTGATACAAAAATAGATACGAAAAAGCATACAAATTATCCAATTTGTCCCAAACTGCGTGATGCCTTGCATTATGCTTCATTTATAAGCCTCAACTGAATAAACACCAATGATCAGTTAAGATTGATCATTTTAACTGCCTGATCAACTTGACATGTCTACACTAATTCTTCCATAACTTTTGATTTATAGTTCAGAATGACACGAATCTCATGCCCACGTTAAGCTAGCTCAATTTACTATATTGTGACAAAATTTGAGACAGAAATAGATACGAAAAACAATCCAAGTAATTCATTCTACCCCAAACTGTGTGATGCCATGCATTATGTTTCATTTATAAGCCTTAACTAAATAAGCACTAATGATCAGTTAAGAATGAACATTTTAATAGGCCGATCAACTTGACATGTCAGCACTAAATCGTCCGTAACATATGATTTATAGTTCAGAATGACAAAAGTCCAATGCCCACGTCAAGATAGCTCAATTTACTATATTGTGTCAAAATGAGAGATAAAAATAGATACAACAAAGCATCCAAGTAATCAAATCTATCCAAAACTGCTAATTACATGCAGTATGCTTCATTTATAATCCTTTACTCAGTGTGCATAAATTATCAGTTTAGAATGGTCAAATGAACTGGCCGATAACCTTGACATGTTTGCACTAAATCATCCCTAACTTTTAATTTGAATCTCATAATGACACGAAACCAATACCCACGTTAGCTAGCTTAAGTCTCTATATTGTGACAAATTTTGAGGCAGAAATAGATATAACAAACCTCCAAGTTATCCAATCTATCGTGAAAAACTTGATGCCAGGCAATATACTTCATGTATAAGCTTCAACTCAGATAACACCAATGATCAGTTAAGAATGATCATCTTAACTGGCCGATCAACTTGACATGTTTTCACTTAATCGTCCAAAACTTTTGATTTATAGCTCAGAATGACACGAATCCAATTCCCACGTTAAGCTTTTTCAATTTATTATATTGTGACAAATTTTGAGACAGAAATAGATACGACAAAGAGTCCAATTAATCTAATCTATCCTGAAATGCGTGATGCTATGCATTATGCTTCATTAATAAGCCTAAACTCAATAAGCCCCAATGATCAGTTAAGAATGATCATCTTAAATGGCCGATCAACTTGACATGGCTGCACGAAATCGTTCGTAACTTTTGATTTATAGCTCAGAATGACAGAAATCCAATGCCCACGTTAAGCTTGCTCAATTTAATAAATTGTGACAAATTTTGAACCACAAATAAGTACGACAAAGCATCCAAGTAATCCAGTCTATCCAAAACTACGTGATGCCATGCATTGTGCTTCATTTATAAGTCTTTACTCAATGAGCATCAATGATCAAATTAGAATGATCATTTGAACTGGTTGATCAACTTGACATGTACGCACTAAATGGTCCGAAACTTTTGATTTATAGCTTAGAATGACATGAATCCAGTGCCCACGTTAAGTTATCTCAAGTTTCTATATTGTGAAATTTTTGATACAGAAATAGATACGAAAAAGCGTACAAATTATCCAATTTGTCCCAAACTGCGTGATGTCATGCATTATGCTTCATTTATAAACTTCAACTCAATAAACACCAATGATCAGTTAAGATTGATCATTTTAACTGCCTGATCAACTTGACATGTCTACACTAATTTGTCCATAACTTTTGATTTATAGTTGAGAGTGACACGAATCTAACGCCCACGTTAAGCTAGCTAAATTTACTAGATTGTGACAAAATTTGAGAAAGAAATAGATACGAAAAACAATCAAAGTAATTCGTTCTACCCCAAACTATGTGATGCCATGCATTATGCTTCCTTTATAAGCCTCAACTCAATAAGCACTAATGATCAGTTAAGAATGAACATTTTAATAGGCCGATCAACTTGACATGTCAGCACTAAATCGTCCGTAACATATGATTTATAGTTCATAATGACAAAAATCCAATGCCCACATCAAGATAGCTCCATTTACTATATTGTGTCAAAATGAGAGATAAAAATAGATACGACAAAGCGTCCAAGTAATCAAATCTATCCAAAACTGCGTGATTCCATGCATTATGCTTCATTTATAATCCTTTACTCAGTGTGCATCGATGATCAGTTTAGAATGATCAAATGAACTGGCCGATAACCTTGACATGTTTGCACTAAATTGTCCCTAACTTTTGATTTGGAGCTCATAATGACACGAAACCAATGCCCACGTTAAGCTATCTCAAGTTTCTGTATTGTGACAAATTTTGAGGCAGAAATAGATATAACAAACCTCCAAGTTATCCAATCTATCGTGAAAAACGTGAGGCCAGGCAATATGCTTCATTTAAAATCCTAAACTCAGTAAACACCAATGATCAGTTAAGAATGATCATCTTAACTCGCCGATCAACTTGACATGTCTTCACTTAATCGTCCAAAACTTTTGATTTATTGCTCAGAATGACACGAATTAAATTCCCACGTTAAGCTTGCTCAGATTCTTATATTGCGAAAATTTTTGAGACAAAAATAGATACGACAAATAGTCCAATTAATCTAATCTACCCAAAACAATGTGATGTCATGCATTATGCTTCATTTAGAAGCCTTTACTCAATGAGCATCAATGATCAGTTTAGAATAATCATTTGAACTGGTTGATCAACTTGACATGTACGCACTAAATCGTCCAAAACTTTTGATTTATTGCTTAGAATGACATGAATCCAGTGCCCACGTTAAGCTAGCTCAAGATTCTATATTGTGAAAATTTTGATACAAAAATAGATACGAAAAAGCGTACATAATATCCAATTTGTCCCAAAATGCGTGATGCCATGCATTATGCTTCATTTATAAGCCTCAACTGAATAAACACCAATGATCTGTTAAGATTGATCATTTTAACTGCCTTATCAACTTGACATGTCTACACTAGTTCGTCCATAACCTTTGATTTATAGTTCAGAATGACACGAATCTCATGCCCACGTTAAGCTTGCTCAATTTACTATATTGTGACAAAATTTGAGACAGAAATATATACGAAAAACAATCCAAGTAATTCATTCTACCCCAAACTGTGTGATGCCATGCATTATGCTTCATTTATAAGCCTTAACTAAATAAGCACTAATGATCAGTTAAGAATGAACATTTTAATAGGCCGATCAACTTGACATGTCAGCACTAAATCTTCCGTAACATATGATTTATTGTTCAGAATGACAAAAGTCCAATGCACACGTCAAGATAGCTCAATTTACTATATTGTGTCAAAATGAGAGATAAAAATAGATACGACAAAGCATCCAAGTAATCAAATCTATCCAAAACTGCGTGATTCCATGCATTATGCTTCATTTATAATCCTTTACTCAGTGTGCATCAATGATCAGTTTAGAATGATCAAATGAACTGGCCGATAACCTTGACATGTTTGCACTAAATCATCCCTAACTTTTAATTTGGAGCTCATAATGACACGAAACCAATGCCCACATTAAGCTAGCTCAAGTTTCTATATTTTGACAAATTTTGAGGCAGAAATAGATAAAACAAACCTCCAAGTTATGCAATCTATCATGAAAAACTTGATGCCAGGCAATATGCTTCATGTATAAGCCTCAACTCAGTAAACACCAATGATCAGTTAAGAATGATCATCTTAACTGGCCGATCAACTTGACATGTTTTCACTTAATCGTCCAAAACTTTTGATTTATAGCTCAGAATGACACGAATCCAATTCCCACGTTAAGCTTGCTAAATTTATTATATTGTGACAAATTTTGAGACAAAAATAGATACGACAAATAGTCCAATTAATCTAATCTACCCAAAACAATGTGATGCCATGCATTGTGCTTCATTTAGAAGTCTTTACTCAATGAGCATCAATGATCAAATTAGAATGATCATTTGAACTGGTTGATCAATTTGACATGTATGCACTAAATCGTCCAAAACTTTTGATTTATTGCTTAGAATGACACGAATCCAGTGCCCACGTTAAGCTAGCTCAAGTTTCTATATTCTGAAAATTTTGATGCAAAAATAGATACGAAAAAGTGTACAAATTATCCAATTTGTCCCAAACTGCGTGATGCCAAGCATTATGCTTCATTTATAAGTCTGAACTCAATAAACACCAATGATCAGTTAAGATTGATCATTTTAACTGCCTGATCAACTTGACATGTCTACACTAATTCGTCCATAACTTTTGATTTATAGTTCAGAATGACACGAATCTCATGCCCACATTAAGCTAGCTCAATTTACTATATTGTGACAAAATTTGTGACAGAAATAGATACGAAAAACAATCCAAGTAATTCATTCTACCCCAAACTTTGTGATGCCATGCATTATGCTTCATTTATAAGCCTCAACTAAATAAGCACTAATGATCAGTTAAAAATGAACATTTTAATAGGCCGATCAACTTGACATGTCAGCACTAAATCATCCGTAACATATGATTTATAGTTCAGAATGACAAAAATCTCATGCCCACGTTAAGCTAGCTCAATTTACTATATTGTGACAAAATTTGAGACAGAAATAAGCACTAATGATCAGTTAAAAATGAACATTTTAATAGGCCGATCAACTTGACATGTCAGCACTAAATCATCCGTAACATATGATTTATAGTTCAGAATGACAAAAATCTCATGCCCACGTTAAGCTAGCTCAATTTACTATATTGTGACAAAATCATCCGAAACTTTTGATTTATTGCTTAGAATGACACGAATCCAATGCCCACATTAAGCTAGCTCAAGTTTCTATATTGTGAAAATTTTGATACAAAAATAGATACGAAAAAGCGTACAAATTATCCAATTTGTCCCAAACTGCGTGTTACCATGCATTATGCTTCATTTATAAGCCTCAACTGAATAAACACCAATGATCAGTTAAGATTGATCATTTTAACTGCCTGATCAACTTGACATGTCTACACTAATTCTTCCATAACTTTTGATTTATAGTTCAGAATGACACGAATCTCATGCCCACGTTAAGCTAGCTCAATTTACTATATTGTGACAAAATTTGAGACAGAAATAGATACGAAAAACAATCCAAGTAATTCATTCTACCCCAAACTGTGTGATGCCATGCATTATGTTTCATTTATAAGCCTTAACTAAATAAGCACTAATGATCAGTTAAGAATGAACATTTTAATAGGCCGATCAACTTGACATGTCAGCACTAAATCGTCCGTAACATATGATTTAAAGTTCAGAATGACAAAAGTCCAATGCCCACGTCAAGATAGCTCAATTTACTATATTGTGTCAAAATGAGAGATAAAAATAGATACAACAAAGCATCCAAGTAATCAAATCTATCCAAAACTTCTAATTACATGCAGTATGCTTCATTTATAATCCTTTACTCAGTGTGCATAAATTATCAGTTTAGAATGGTCAAATGAACTGGCCGATAACCTTGACATGTTTGCACTAAATCATCCCTAACTTTTAATTTGAAGCTCATAATGACACGAAACCAATACCCACGTTAGCTAGCTTAAGTCTCTATATTGTGACAAATTTTGAGGCAGAAATAGATATAACAAACCTCCAAGTTATCCAATCTATCGTGAAAAACTTGATGCCAGGCAATATACTTCATGTATAAGCTTCAACTCAGATAACACCAATGATCAGTTAAGAATGATCATCTTAACTGGCCGATCAACTTGACATGTTTTCACTTAATCGTCCAAAACTTTTGATTTATAGCTCAGAATGACACGAATCCAATTCCCACGTTAAGCTTTTTCAATTTATTATATTGTGACAAATTTTGAGACAGAAATAGATACGACAAAGAGTCCAATTAATCTAATCTATCCTGAAATGCGTGATGCTATGCATTATGCTTCATTAATAAGCCTGAACTCAATAAGCCCCAATGATCAGTTAAGAATGATCATCTTAAATGGCCGATCAACTTGACATGGCTGCACGAAATCGTTCGTAACTTTTGATTTATAGCTCAGAATGACAGAAATCCAATGCCCACGTTACGCTTGCTCAATTTAATAAATTGTGACAAATTTTGAACCACAAATAAGTACGACAAAGCATCCATGTAATCCAGTCTATCCAAAACTACGTGATGCCATGCATTGTGCTTCATATATAAGTCTTTACTCAATGAGCATCAATGATCAAATTAGAATGATCATTTGAACTGGTTGATCAACTTGACATGTACGCACTAAATGGTCCGAAACTTTTGATTTATAGCTTAGAATGACATGAATCCAGTGCCCACATTAAGTTAGCTCAAGTTTCTATATTGTGAAATTTTTGATACAGAAATAGATATGAAAAAGCGTACAAATTATCCAATTTGTCCCAAACTGCGTGATGTCATGCATTATGCTTCATTTATAAACTTCAAATCAATAAACACCAATGATCAGTTAAGATTGATCATTTTAACTGCCTGATCAACTTGACATTTCTACACTAATTTGTCCATAACTTTTGATTTATAGTTCAGAGTGACACGAATCTAACGCCCATGTTAAGCTAGCTAAATTTACTAGATTGTGACAAAATTTGAGAAAGAAATAGATACGAAAAACAATCCAAGTAATTCGTTCTACCCCAAACTATGTGATGCCATGCATTATGCTTCCTTTATAAGCCTCAACTCAATAAGCACTAATGATCAGTTAAGAATGAACATTTTAATAGGCCGATCAACTTGACATGTCAGCACTAAATCGTCCGTAACATATGATTTATAGTTCAGAATGACAAAAATCCAATGCCCACATCAAGAGAGCTCCATTTACTATGTTGTGTCAAAATGAGAGATAAAAATAGATACGACAAAGCGTCCAAGTAATCAAATCTATCCAAAACTGCGTGATTCCATGCATTATGCTTCATTTATAATCCTTTACTCAGTGTGCATCAATGATCAGTTTAGAATGATCAAATGAACTGGCCGATAACATTGACATGTTTGCACTAACTTGTCCCTAACTTTTGATTTGGAGCTCATAATGACACGGAACCAATGCCCACGTTAAGCTAGCTCAAGTTTCTATATTGTGACAAATTTTGAGGCAGAAATAGATATAACAAACCTCCAAGTTATCCAATCTATCGTGAAAAACGTGATGCCAGGCAATATGCTTCATTTATAAGCCTCAACTCAGTAAACACCAATGATCAGTTAATAATGATCATCTTAACTGGCCTATCAACTTGACATGTTTTCACTTAATCGTCCAAAACTTTTGATTTATAGCTCAGAATGACACGAATCCAATTCCCACGTTAACCTTGCTCAATTTATTATATTGTGACAAATTTCGAGACAGAAATAGATACGACAAAGAGTCCAATTAATCTAATCTATCCTGAAATGCGTGATGCTATGCATTATGCTTCATTAATAAGCCTAAACTCAATAAGCCCCAATGATCAGTTAAGAATGATCATCTTAAATGGCCGATCAACTTGACATGGCTGCACGAAATCGTTCGTAACTTTTGATTTATAGCTCAGAATGACAGAAATCCAATGCCCACGTTACGCTTGCTCAATTTAATAAATTGTGACAAATTTTGAACCACAAATAAGTACGACAAAGCATCCATGTAATCCAGTCTATCCAAAACTACGTGATGCCATGCATTGTGCTTCATATATAAGTCTTTACTCAATGAGCATCAATGATCAAATTAGAATGATCATTTGAACTGGTTGATCAACTTGACATGTACGCACTAAATGGTCCGAAACTTTTGATTTATAGCTTAGAATGACATGAATCCAGTGCCCACATTAAGTTAGCTCAAGTTTCTATATTGTGAAATTTTTGATACAGAAATAGATATGAAAAAGCGTACAAATTATCCAATTTGTCCCAAACTGCGTGATGTCATGCATTATGCTTCATTTATAAACTTCAAATCAATAAACACCAATGATCAGTTAAGATTGATCATTTTAACTGCCTGATCAACTTGACATTTCTACACTAATTTGTCCATAACTTTTGATTTATAGTTCAGAGTGACACGAATCTAACGCCCATGTTAAGCTAGCTAAATTTACTAGATTGTGACAAAATTTGAGAAAGAAATAGATACGAAAAACAATCCAAGTAATTCGTTCTACCCCAAACTATGTGATGCCATGCATTATGCTTCCTTTATAAGCCTCAACTCAATAAGCACTAATGATCAGTTAAGAATGAACATTTTAATAGGCCGATCAACTTGACATGTCAGCACTAAATCGTCCGTAACATATGATTTATAGTTCAGAATGACAAAAATCCAATGCCCACGTCAAGATAGCTCAATTTACTATATTGTGTCAAAATGAGAGATAAAAATAGATACGACAAAGCGTCCAAGTAATCAAATCTATCCAAAACTGCGTGATTCCATGCATTATGCTTCATTTATAATCCTTTACTCAGTGTGCATCAATGATCAGTTTAGAATGATCAAATGAACTGGCCGATAACCTTGACATGTTTGCACTAAATTGTCCCTAACTTTTGATTTGGAGCTCATAATGACACGAAACCAATGCCCACGTTAAGCTAGCTCAAGTTTCTATATTGTGACAAATTTTGAGGCAGAAATAGATATAACAAACCTCCAAGTTATCCAATCTATCGTGAAAAACGTGATGCCAGGCAATATGCTTCATTTATAAGCCTCAACTCAGTAAACACCAATGATCAGTTAATAATGATCATCTTAACTGGCCTATCAACTTGACATGTTTTCACTTAATCGTCCAAAACTTTGGATTTATAGCTCAGAATGACACGAATCCAATTCCCACGTTAACCTTGCTCAATTTATTATATTGTGACAAATTTCGAGACAGAAATAGATACGACAAAGAGTCCAATTAATCTAATCTATCCTGAAATGCGTGATGCTATGCATTATGCTTCATTAATAAGCCTAAACTCAATAAGCCCCAATGATCAGTTAAGAATGATCATCTTAAATGGCCGATCAACTTGACATGGCTGCACGAAATCGTTCGTAACTTTTGATTTATAGCTCAGAATGACAGAAATCCAATGCCCACGTTACGCTTGCTCAATTTAATAAATTGTGACAAATTTTGAACCACAAATAAGTACGACAAAGCATCCATGTAATCCAGTCTATCCAAAACTACGTGATGCCATGCATTGTGCTTCATATATAAGTCTTTACTCAATGAGCATCAATGATCAAATTAGAATGATCATTTGAACTGGTTGATCAACTTGACATGTACGCACTAAATGGTCCGAAACTTTTGATTTATAGCTTAGAATGACATGAATCCAGTGCCCACATTAAGTTAGCTCAAGTTTCTATATTGTGAAATTTTTGATACAGAAATAGATATGAAAAAGCGTACAAATTATCCAATTTGTCCCAAACTGCGTGATGTCATGCGTTATGCTTCATTTATAAACTTCAAATCAATAAACACCAATGATCAGTTAAGATTGATCATTTTAACTGCCTGATCAACTTGACATTTCTACACTAATTTGTCCATAACTTTTGATTTATAGTTCAGAGTGACACGAATCTAACGCCCATGTTAAGCTAGCTAAATTTACTAGATTGTGACAAAATTTGAGAAAGAAATAGATACGAAAAACAATCCAAGTAATTCGTTCTACCCCAAACTATGTGATGCCATGCATTATGCTTCCTTTATAAGCCTCAACTCAATAAGCACTAATGATCAGTTAAGAATGAACATTTTAATAGGCCGATCAACTTGACATGTCAGCACTAAATCGTCCGTAACATATGATTTATAGTTCAGAATGACAAAAATCCAATGCCCACATCAAGATAGCTCCATTTACTATGTTGTGTCAAAATGAGAGATAAAAATAGATACGACAAAGCGTCCAAGTAATCAAATCTATCCAAAACTGCGTGATTCCATGCATTATGCTTCATTTATAATCCTTTACTCAGTGTGCATCAATGATCAGTTTAGAATGATCAAATGAACTGGCCGATAACATTGACATGTTTGCACTAAATTGTCCCTAACTTTTGATTTGGAGCTCATAATGACACGAAACCAATGCCCACGTTAAGCTAGCTCAAGTTTCTATATTGTGACAAATTTTGAGGCAGAAATAGATATAACAAACCTCCAAGTTATCCAATCTATCGTGAAAAACGTGAGGCCAGGCAATATGCTTCATTTATAAGCCTCAACTCAGCAAACACCAATGATCAGTTAATAATGATCATCTTAACTGGCCTATCAACTTGACATGTTTTCACTTAATCGTCCAAAACTTTTGATTTATAGCTCAGAATGACACGAATCCAATTCCCACGTTAAGCTTGCTCAATTTATTATATTGTGACAAATTTTGAGAGAGAAATAGATACGACAAAGAGTCCAATTAAACTAATCTATCCAAAACAACGTGATGTAATGTATTGTGCTTCATTTATAAGCCTTTACTCAATGAGCATCAATTATCAGTTTAGAATAATCATTTGAACTGGTTGATCAACTTGACATGTACGCACTAAATCGTCCGAAACTTTTGATTTATTGCTTAGAATGACACGAATCCAGTGCCCACGTTAAGCTAGCTCAAGTTTCTATATTGTGAAAATTTTGATACAAAAATAGATACGAAAAAGCATACAAATTATCCAATTTGTCCCAAACTGCGTGATGCCTTGCATTATGCTTCATTTATAAGCCTCAACTGAATAAACACCAATGATCAGTTAAGATTGATCATTTTAACTGCCTGATCAACTTGACATGTCTACACTAATTCTTCCATAACTTTTGATTTATAGTTCAGAATGACACGAATCTCATGCCCACGTTAAGCTAGCTCAATTTACTATATTGTGACAAAATTTGAGACAGAAATAGATACGAAAAACAATCCAAGTAATTCATTCTACCCCAAACTGTGTGATGCCATGCATTATGTTTCATTTATAAGCCTTAACTAAATAAGCACTAATGATCAGTTAAGAATGAACATTTTAATAGGCCGATCAACTTGACATGTCAGCACTAAATCGTCCGTAACATATGATTTAAAGTTCAGAATGACAAAAGTCCAATGCCCACGTCAAGATAGCTCAATTTACTATATTGTGTCAAAATGAGAGATAAAAATAGATACAACAAAGCATCCAAGTAATCAAATCTATCCAAAACTTCTAATTACATGCAGTATGCTTCATTTATAATCCTTTACTCAGTGTGCATAAATTATCAGTTTAGAATGGTCAAATGAACTGGCCGATAACCTTGACATGTTTGCACTAAATCATCCCTAACTTTTAATTTGAAGCTCATAATGACACGAAACCAATACCCACGTTAGCTAGCTTAAGTCTCTATATTGTGACAAATTTTGAGGCAGAAATAGATATAACAAACCTCCAAGTTATCCAATCTATCGTGAAAAACTTGATGCCAGGCAATATACTTCATGTATAAGCTTCAACTCAGATAACACCAATGATCAGTTAAGAATGATCATCTTAACTGGCCGATCAACTTGACATGTTTTCACTTAATCGTCCAAAACTTTTGATTTATAGCTCAGAATGACACGAATCCAATTCCCACGTTAAGCTTTTTCAATTTATTATATTGTGACAAATTTTGAGACAGAAATAGATACGACAAAGAGTCCAATTAATCTAATCTATCCTGAAATGCGTGATGCTATGCATTATGCTTCATTAATAAGCCTAAACTCAATAAGCCCCAATGATCAGTTAAGAATGATCATCTTAAATGGCCGATCAACTTGACATGGCTGCACGAAATCGTTCGTAACTTTTGATTTATAGCTCAGAATGACAGAAATCCAATGCCCACGTTAAGCTTGCTCAATTTAATAAATTGTGACGAATTTTGAACCACAAATAAGTACGACAAAGCATCCAAGTAATCCAGTCTATCCAAAACTACGTGATGCCATGCATTGTGCTTCATTTATAAGTCTTTACTCAATGAGCATCAATGATCAAATTAGAATGATCATTTGAACTGGTTGATCAACTTGACATGTACGCACTAAATGGTCCGAAACTTTTGATTTATAGCTTAGAATGACATGAATCCAGTGCCCACGTTAAGTTATCTCAAGTTTCTATATTGTGAAATTTTTGATACAGAAATAGATACGAAAAAGCGTACAAATTATCCAATTTGTCCCAAACTGCGTGATGTCATGCATTATGCTTCATTTATAAACTTCAACTCAATAAACACAAATGATCAGTTAAGATTGATCATTTTAACTGCCTGATCAACTTGACATGTCTACACTAATTTGTCCATAACTTTTGATTTATAGTTGAGAGTGACACGAATCTAACGCCCACGTTAAGCTAGCTAAATTTACTAGATTGTGACAAAATTTGAGAAAGAAATAGATACGAAAAACAATCCAAGTAATTCGTTCTACCCCAAACTATGTGATGCCATGCATTATGCTTCCTTTATAAGCCTCAACTCAATAAGCACTAATGATCAGTTAAGAATGAACATTTTAATAGGCCGATCAACTTGACATGTCAGCACTAAATCGTCCGTAACATATGATTTATAGTTCAGAATGACAAAAATCCAATGCCCACATCAAGAGAGCTCCATTTACTATGTTGTGTCAAAATGAGAGATAAAAATAGATACGACAAAGCGTCCAAGTAATCAAATCTATCCAAAACTGCGTGATTCCATGCATTATGCTTCATTTATAATCCTTTACTCAGTGTGCATCAATGATCAGTTTAGAATGATCAAATGAACTGGCCGATAACATTGACATGTTTGCACTAACTTGTCCCTAACTTTTGATTTGGAGCTCATAATGACACGGAACCAATGCCCACGTTAAGCTAGCTCAAGTTTCTATATTGTGACAAATTTTGAGGCAGAAATAGATATAACAAACCTCCAAGTTATCCAATCTATCGTGAAAAACGTGATGCCAGGCAATATGCTTCATTTATAAGCCTCAACTCAGTAAACACCAATGATCAGTTAATAATGATCATCTTAACTGGCCTATCAACTTGACATGTTTTCACTTAATCGTCCAAAACTTTTGATTTATAGCTCAGAATGACACGAATCCAATTCCCACGTTAACCTTGCTCAATTTATTATATTGTGACAAATTTCGAGACAGAAATAGATACGACAAAGAGTCCAATTAATCTAATCTATCCTGAAATGCGTGATGCTATGCATTATGCTTCATTAATAAGCCTAAACTCAATAAGCCCCAATGATCAGTTAAGAATGATCATCTTAAATGGCCGATCAACTTGACATGGCTGCACGAAATCGTTCGTAACTTTTGATTTATAGCTCAGAATGACAGAAATCCAATGCCCACGTTACGCTTGCTCAATTTAATAAATTGTGACAAATTTTGAACCACAAATAAGTACGACAAAGCATCCATGTAATCCAGTCTATCCAAAACTACGTGATGCCATGCATTGTGCTTCATATATAAGTCTTTACTCAATGAGCATCAATGATCAAATTAGAATGATCATTTGAACTGGTTGATCAACTTGACATGTACGCACTAAATGGTCCGAAACTTTTGATTTATAGCTTAGAATGACATGAATCCAGTGCCCACATTAAGTTAGCTCAAGTTTCTATATTGTGAAATTTTTGATACAGAAATAGATATGAAAAAGCGTACAAATTATCCAATTTGTCCCAAACTGCGTGATGTCATGCGTTATGCTTCATTTATAAACTTCAAATCAATAAACACCAATGATCAGTTAAGATTGATCATTTTAACTGCCTGATCAACTTGACATTTCTACACTAATTTGTCCATAACTTTTGATTTATAGTTCAGAGTGACACGAATCTAACGCCCATGTTAAGCTAGCTAAATTTACTAGATTGTGACAAAATTTGAGAAAGAAATAGATACGAAAAACAATCCAAGTAATTCGTTCTACCCCAAACTATGTGATGCCATGCATTATGCTTCCTTTATAAGCCTCAACTCAATAAGCACTAATGATCAGTTAAGAATGAACATTTTAATAGGCCGATCAACTTGACATGTCAGCACTAAATCGTCCGTAACATATGATTTATAGTTCAGAATGACAAAAATCCAATGCCCACATCAAGATAGCTCCATTTACTATATTGTGTCAAAATGAGAGATAAAAATAGATACGACAAAGCGTCCAAGTAATCAAATCTATCCAAAACTGCGTGATTTCATGCATTATGCTTCATTTATAATCCATTACTCAGTGTGCATCAATGATCAGTTTAGAATGATCAAATGAACTGGCCGATAACCTTGACATGTTTGCACTAAATTGTCCCTAACTTTTGATTTGGAGCTCATAATGACACGAAACCAATGCCCACGTTAAGCTATCTCAAGTTTCTATATTGTGACAAATTTTGAGGCAGAAATAGATATAACAAACCTCCAAGTTATCCAATCTATCGTGAAAAACGTGATGCCAGGCAATATGCTTCATTTATAAGCCTCAACTCAGTAAACACCAATGATCAGTTAATAATGATCATCTTAACTGGCCTATCAACTTGACATGTTTTCACTTAATCGTCCAAAACTTTGGATTTATAGCTCAGAATGACACGAATCCAATTCCCACGTTAACCTTGCTCAATTTATTATATTGTGACAAATTTCGAGACAGAAATAGATACGACAAAGAGTCCAATTAATCTAATCTATCCTGAAATGCGTGATGCTATGCATTATGCTTCATTAATAAGCCTAAACTCAATAAGCCCCAATGATCAGTTAAGAATGATCATCTTAAATGGCCGATCAACTTGACATGGCTGCACGAAATCGTTCGTAACTTTTGATTTATAGCTCAGAATGACAGAAATCCAATGCCCACGTTACGCTTGCTCAATTTAATAAATTGTGACAAATTTTGAACCACAAATAAGTACGACAAAGCATCCATGTAATCCAGTCTATCCAAAACTACGTGATGCCATGCATTGTGCTTCATATATAAGTCTTTACTCAATGAGCATCAATGATCAAATTAGAATGATCATTTGAACTGGTTGATCAACTTGACATGTACGCACTAAATGGTCCGAAACTTTTGATTTATAGCTTAGAATGACATGAATCCAGTGCCCACATTAAGTTAGCTCAAGTTTCTATATTGTGAAATTTTTGATACAGAAATAGATATGAAAAAGCGTACAAATTATCCAATTTGTCCCAAACTGCGTGATGTCATGCATTATGCTTCATTTATAAACTTCAAATCAATAAACACCAATGATCAGTTAAGATTGATCATTTTAACTGCCTGATCAACTTGACATTTCTACACTAATTTGTCCATAACTTTTGATTTATAGTTCAGAGTGACACGAATCTAACGCCCATGTTAAGCTAGCTAAATTTACTAGATTGTGACAAAATTTGAGAAAGAAATAGATACGAAAAACAATCCAAGTAATTCGTTCTACCCCAAACTATGTGATGCCATGCATTATGCTTCCTTTATAAGCCTCAACTCAATAAGCACTAATGATCAGTTAAGAATGAACATTTTAATAGGCCGATCAACTTGACATGTCAGCACTAAATCGTCCGTAACATATGATTTATAGTTCAGAATGACAAAAATCCAATGCCCACATCAAGATAGCTCCATTTACTATATTGTGTCAAAATGAGAGATAAAAATAGATACGACAAAGCGTCCAAGTAATCAAATCTATCCAAAACTGCGTGATTTCATGCATTATGCTTCATTTATAATCCATTACTCAGTGTGCATCAATGATCAGTTTAGAATGATCAAATGAACTGGCCGATAACCTTGACATGTTTGCACTAAATTGTCCCTAACTTTTGATTTGGAGCTCATAATGACACGAAACCAATGCCCACGTTAAGCTATCTCAAGTTTCTATATTGTGACAAATTTTGAGGCAGAAATAGATATAACAAACCTCCAAGTTATCCAATCTATCGTGAAAAACGTGATGCCAGGCAATATGCTTCATTTATAAGCCTCAACTCAGTAAACACCAATGATCAGTTAATAATGATCATCTTAACTGGCCTATCAACTTGACATGTTTTCACTTAATCGTCCAAAACTTTGGATTTATAGCTCAGAATGACACGAATCCAATTCCCACGTTAACCTTGCTCAATTTATTATATTGTGACAAATTTCGAGACAGAAATAGATACGACAAAGAGTCCAATTAATCTAATCTATCCTGAAATGCGTGATGCTATGCATTATGCTTCATTAATAAGCCTAAACTCAATAAGCCCCAATGATCAGTTAAGAATGATCATCTTAAATGGCCGATCAACTTGACATGGCTGCACGAAATCGTTCGTAACTTTTGATTTATAGCTCAGAATGACAGAAATCCAATGCCCACGTTAAGCTTGCTCAATTTAATAAATTGTGACAAATTTTGAACCACAAATAAGTACGACAAAGCATCCAAGTAATCCAGTCTATCCAAAACTACGTGATGCCATGCATT
>JAEVFF010000094.1:529444-544921 GCA_018901945.1 Pugionium dolabratum | reverse complement strand
TCCATAACTTTTGATTTATAGTTCAGAATGACACGAATCTAATGCCCACGTTAAGCTAGCTCAATTTACTATATTGTGATAAAATTGGAGACAGAAATAGATACGAAAAAACAATCCAAGTAATTCATTCTACCCCAAATTGTGTGATGCCATGCATTATACTTCATTCAACTCAATAAGCACTAATGATCAGTTAAGAATGAACATTTTAATAGGCCGATCAACTTGACATGTCAGCACTAAATCGTCCGTATTATATAATTTATAGTTCAGAATGACAAAAATCCAATGCCCTCGTCAAGATAGCTCAATTTACTATATTGTCTCACAATGAGAGATAAAAATAGATACGACAAAGCGCCCAAGTATCAAATATATCCAAAACTGCATGATTCCATGCATTATGCTTCATTTATATTCCTTTACTCAGTGTGCATCAATGATCAGTTTAGAATGATCAATGAACTGGCCGATAACCTTGACATGTTTGCACTAAATCGTCCCTAACTTTTGATTTGGAGCTCATAATGACACGAAACCAATGCCCACGTTAAGCTAGCTCAAGTTTCTATGTTGTGACAAATTTTGAGGCAGAAATAAATATAACAAACCTCCAAGTTGTCCAATCTATCGTGAAAACGTGATGCCAGGCAATATACTTCATTTATAAGCCTCGACTCAGTAAACACCAATAATCAGTTAAGAATGATCATCTTAACTGGCCGATCAACTTGACATGTTTTCACTTAATCGTCCAAAACTTTTGATTTATAGCTCAGAATGACACGAATCCAATTCCCACCTTAAGCTTGCTCAATTTTTTATATTGTGACTGATTTTGAGACAGAAATAGATACGATAACGAGTCCAATTAATCTAATCTATCCAAAACAATGTGATGCCATGCATTGTGCTTCATTTATAAGCCTTTACTCAATGAGCATCAATAATCAGTTCAGAATAATCATTTGAACTGGTTGATCAACTTGACATGTACGCACTAAATCGTCCGAAACTTTTGATTTATAGCTTAGAATGACACGAATCCAGTGCCCACGTTAAGCTAGCTCAAGTTTCTATATTCTGAAATTGTTGATACAAAAATAGATACGAAAAAGCGTACAAATTATCTATTTTGTCCCAAACTTCGTGATGCCATGCACTATGCTTTATTTATAAGCCTAAACTCAATAAACACCAATGATCAGTTAAGATTGATCATTTTAACTGTCTGATCAACTTGACATGTCTACACTAATTCGTCCATAACTTTTGATTTATAGTTCAGAATGACACGAATCTATGCCCACGTTAAGCTAGCTCAATTTACTATATTGTGATAAAATTTGAGACAGAAATAGATATGAAAAACAATCCATGTAATTCATTCTACCCCAAATTGTGTGATGCCATGCATTATACTTCATTTATAAGTCTCAACTCAATAAGCACTAATGATCAGTTAAGAATGAACTTTTTAATAGGCCGATCAACTTGACATGTCAGCACTAAATCGTCCGTATTATATGATTTATAGTTCTGAATGACAAAAATCCAATGCCCACGTCAAGATAGCTCAATTTACTATATTGTTTCAAAATGAGAGATAAAAATAGATACGACAAAGCATCCAAGTAATCAAATCTATCCAAAACTGCGTGATTCCATGCATTATGCTTCATTTATAATCCTTTACTCAGTTGCATAAATTATCAGTTTAGAATGATCAAATGAACTGGCCGATAACCTTGACATGTTTGCACTAAATCGTCCCTAACTTTTGATTTGGCGCTCCTAATGACACGAAACCAATGCCCACGTTAAGCTAGCTCAAGTTTCGATATTGTGACAAATTTTGAGGCAGAAATAGATATAACAAACAACCAAGTTATCCAATCTATCGTGAAAAACGTGAGGCCAGGCAATATGCTTCATTTATAAGCCTCAACTCAGTAAACACCAATGTTCAGTTAAGAATGATCATCTTAACTGGCCGATCGACTTGACATGTTTTCACTTAATCGTCCAAAACTTTTGAATTATAGCTCAGAATGACACGAATCCAATTCCCACGTTAAGCTTGCTGAAGTTATTATACTGTGACAAATTTTGAGACAAAAATAGATATGACAACGAGTCCGATTAATCTAATCTACCCAAAAGAATGTGATGCCATGCATTGTGCTTCATTTATAAGCCTTTACTCAATGAGCATCAATGATCAGGTTAGAATAATCATTTGAATTGGTTGATCAACTTGACATGTACGCACTAAATCGTCCAAAACTTTTGATTTATTGCTTAGAATGACACAAATCCAGTGCCCACGTTAAGCTAGCTCAAGTTTCTATATTGTGAAAATTTTGATACAAAAATAGATATGAAAAAGCATACAAATAATCCAATTTGTCCCAAACTGCGTGATGCCATCCATTATGCTTCATTTATAAGCCTCAACTCAATAAACACCAATGATCAGTTAAGATTGATCATTTTAACTGTCTGATCAACTTGACATGTCTACACTAATTCGTCAATAACTTTTGATTTATAGTTCAGAATGACACGAATCTAATGCCCACGTTAAGCTAGCTCAATTTACTATATTGTGATAAAATTTGAGACAGAAATAGATATGAAAAACAATCCATGTAATTCATTCTACCCCAAATTGTGTGATGCCATGCATTATACTTCATTTATAAGTCTCAACTCAATAAGCACTAATGATCAGTTAAGAATGAACTTTTTAATAGGCCGATCAACTTGACATGTCAGCACTAAATCGTCCGTATTATATGATTTATAGTTCTGAATGACAAAAATCCAATGCCCACGTCAAGATAGCTCAATTTACTATATTGTCTCAAAATGAGAGATAAAAAAAGATACGACAAAGCGCCCAAGTAATCAAATATTTCCAAAACTGTGTGATTCCATGCATTATGCTTCATTTATATTCCTTTACTCAGTGTGCATCAATGATCAGTTTAGAATGATCAAATGAACTGGCCGATAACCTTGACATGTTTGCACTAAATCGTCCCTAACTTTTGATTTGGCGCTCCTAATGACACGAAACCAATGCCCACGTTAAGCTAGCTCAAGTTTCGATATTGTGACAAATTTTGAGGCAGAAATAGATATAACAAACAACCAAGTTATCCAATCTATCGTGAAAAACGTGAGGCCAGCAATATGCTTCATTTATAAGCCTCAACTCAGTAAACACAATGTTCAGTTAAGAATGATCATCTTAACTGGCCGATCAACTTGACATGTTTTCACTTAATCGTCCAAAACTTTTGATTTATAGCTCAGAATGACACGAATCCAATTCCCACGTTAAGCTTGCTCAATTTATTATATTGTGACAAATTTTGAGACAGAAATAGATACGACAAAGAGTCCGATTAATCTAATCTATCCAAAAGAATGTGATGCCATGCATTGTGCTTCATTTATAAGCCTTTACTCAATGAGCATCAATGATCAGTTTAGAATAATCATTTGAACTGGTTGATCAACTTGACATGTACGCACTAAATCGTCCGAAACTTTTGATTTATAGCTTAGAATGACACGAATCCAGTGCCCACGTTAAGCTAGCTCAAGTTTCTATATTGTGAAAATTTTGATACAAAAATAGATACGAAAAAGCATACAAATTATCCATTTTGTCCCAAACTGCGTGATGCCATGCATTATGCTTCATTTATAAGCCTCAACTCAATAAACACCAATGATCAGTTAAGATTGATCATTTTAACTGTCTGATCAACTTGACATGTCTACACTAATTCGTCCATAACTTTTGATTTATAGTTCAGAATGACACGAATCTAATGCCCACGTTAAGCTAGCTCAATTTACTATATTTGATAAAATTGTAGACAGAAATAGATACGAAAAAACAATCCAAGTAATTCATTCTACCCCAAATTGTGTGATGCCATGCATTATGCTTCATTTATAAGCCTCAACTCAACAAGCACTAATGATCAGTTAAGAATGAACATTTTAATAGGCCGATCAACTTGACATGTCAGCACTAAATCGTCCGTATTATATAATTTATAGTTCAGAATGACAAAAATCCAATGCCCTCGTCAAGATAGCTCAATTTACTATATTGTCTCACAATGAGAGATAAAAATAGATACGACAAAGCGCCCAAGTAATCAAATATATCCAAAACTGCATGATTCCATGCATTATGCTTCATTTATATTCCTTTACTCAGTGTGCATCAATGATCAGTTTAGAATGATCAAATGAACTGGCCGATAACCTTGACATGTTTGCACTAAATCCTCCCTAACTTTTGATTTGGAGCTCATAATGACACGAAACCAATGCCCACGTTAAGCTAGCTCAAGTTTCTATATTGTGACAAATTTTGAGGCAGAAATAAATATAACAAACCTCCAAGTTGTCCAATCTATCGTGAAAACGTGATGCCAGGCAATATACTTCATTTATAAGCCTCGACTCAGTAAACACCAATGATCAGTTAAGAATGATCATCTTAACTGGCCGATCAACTTGACATGTTTTCACTTAATCGTCCAAAACTTTTGATTTATAGCTAAGAATGACACGAATCCAATTCCCACGTTAAGCTTGCTCAAATTTTTATATTGTGACAAATTTTGAGACAGAAATAGATACGACAAGGAGTCCAATTAATCTAATCTATCCAAAACAATGTGATGCCATGCATTGTGCTTCATTTATAAGCCTTTACTCAATGAGCATCAATAATCAGTTTAGAATAATCATTTGAACTGGTTGATCAACTTGACATATACGCACTAAATCGTCCGAAACTTTTGATTTATAGCTTAGAATGACACGAATCCAGTGCCCACGTTAAGCTAGCTCAAGTTTCTGTATTGTGAAATTTTTGATACAAAAATAGATACGAAAAAGCGTACAAATTATCTATTTTGTCCCAAACTGCGTGATGCCATGCACTATGCTTTATTTATAAGCCTCAACTCAATAAACACCAATGATCAGTTAAGATTGATCATTTTAACTGTCTGATCAACTTGACATGTCTACACTAATTCGTCCATAACTTTTGATTTATAGTTCAGAATGACACGAATCTCATGCCCACGTTAAGCTAGCTCAATTTACTATATTATGACATAATTTGAGGCAGAAATAAATACGAAAAACAATCCAAGTAATTCATTCTACCCCAAACTGTGTGATGCCATGCATTATGCTTCATTTCTAAGCCTCAACTCAATAAGCATTTATCATCAGTTAAGAATGAACATTTTAATAGGCCGATCAACTTGCCATGTCAGCACTAAATCGTCCGTAACATATGATTTATAGTTCAGAATGACAAAATTCCAATGCCCACGTCATGATAGCTCAATTTACTATATTGTGTCAAAATGAGAGATAAAAATAGATACGACAAAGCGTCCAAAAAATCAAATCTATCCAAAACTGCATGACTCCATGCATTATGCTTCATTTATAATCCTTTACTCAGTGTGCAGATATGATCAGTTTAGAATGATCAAATGAACTGCCCGATAACCTTGACATGTGTTCACTAAATCGTCCCTAACTTTTGATTTGGAGCTCATAATGACACGAAACCAATGCCCACGTCAAGCTACCTCAAGTTTCTAAATTGTGACAAATTTTTAGGCATAAATAGATATAACAAACCTCCAAGTTATAGAATCTATCCTGCAAAATGTGATGTCATGCAATATGCTTCATTTACAAGCCTCAACACAATAAGCATCAATGATCAGTTAAGAATGATCATCTTAACTGGCCAATCAACTTGACATGTACGCACTAAATGGTCTGAAACTTTTGATTTATAGCTTAGAATGACATGAATCCAGTGCCCACGTTAAGCTAGCTCAAGTTTCTATATTGTGAAAATTTTGGAACAGAAATAGATACGAAAAAGCGTACAAAGTATCCAATTTGTCCCAAACTGCGTGATGTCATGCATTATGCTTCATTTATAAGCTTCAACTCAATAAACACCAATGATCAGTTAAGATTGATCATTTTAACTGCCTGATCAACTTGACATGTCGACACTAATTCGTCCATAACTTTTGATTTATAGTTCAGAATGACACGAATCTAATGCCCACGTTAAGCTAGCTCAATTTACTATATTGTGATAAAATTTGAGACATAAATAGATACGAAAAACAATCCAAGTAATTCATTCTACCCCAAATTGTGTGATGCCATGCATTATGATTCATTTATAAGCCTCAACTCAACAAGCACTAATGATCAGTTAAGAATGAACATTTTAATAGGCCGATCAACTTGACATGTCAGCACTAAATCGTCCGTATTATATAATTTATAGTTCAGAATGACAAAAATCCAATGCCCACGTCAAGATAGCTCAATTTACTATATTGCCTCAAAATGAGAGATAAAAATACATACGACAAAGCGCCCAAGTAATCAAATATATCCAAAACTCCATGATTCCATGCATTATGCTTCATTTATATTCCTTTGCTCAGTGTGCATCAGTGATCAGTTTAGAATGATCAAATGAACTGGCCGATAACCTTGACATGTTTGCACTAAATCGTCCCTACCTTTTGATTTGGAACTCATAATGACACGAAACCAATGCCCACGTTAAGCTAGCTCAAGTTTCTATATTGTGACAAAATTTGAGGCAGAAATAGATATAACAAACCTCCAAGTTATCCATTCTATCGTGAAAAATGTGATGCCAGGCAATATGCTTCATTTATAAGCCTCGACTCAGTAAACACCAATGATCAGTTAAGAATGATCATCTTAACTGGCCGATCAACTTGACATGTTTTCACTTAATCGTCCAAAACTTTTGATTTATAGCTCAGAATGACACGAATCCAATTCCCACCTTAAGCTTGCTCAATTTTTTATATTGTGACAAATTTTGAGACAGAAATAGATACGATAAGGAGTCCAATTAATCTAATCTATCCAAAACAATGTGATGCCATGCATTGTGCTTCATTTATAAGCCTTTACTCAATGAGCATCAATAATCAGTTTAGAATAATCATTTGAACTGGTTGATCAACTTGACATGTACGCACGAAATCATCCGAAACTTTTGATTTATAGCTTAGAATGACACGAATCCAGTGCCCACGTTAAGCTAGCTCAAGTTTCTATATATTGAAATTGTTGATACAAAAATAGATACGAAAAAGCGTACAAATTATCTATTTTGTCCCAAACTGTGTGATGCCATGCACTATGCTTTATTTATAAGCCTAAACTCAATAAACACCAATGATCAGTTAAGATTGATCATTTTAACTGTCTGATCAACTTGACATGTCTACACTAATTCGTCCATAACTTTTGATTTATAGTTCAGAATGACACGAATCTAATGCCCACGTTAAGCTAGCTCAATTTACTATTTTGTGATAAAATTTGAGACAGAAATAGATATGAAAAACAATCCAAGTAATTTATTCTACCCCAAATTGTGTGATGCCATGCATTATACTTCATTTATAAGTGTCAACTCAATAAGCACTAATGATCAGTTAAGAATGAACTTTTTAATAGGCCGATCAACTTGACATGTCAGCACTAAATCGTCCGTATTATATGATTTATAGTTCAGAATGACAAAAATCCAATGCCCACGTCAAGATAGCTCAATTTACTATATTGTCTCAAAATGAGAGATAAAAAAAGATACGACAAAGCGCCCAAGTAATCAAATATATCCAAAACTGTGTGATTCCATGCATTATGCTTCATTTATATTCCTTTACTCAGTGTGCATCAATGATCAGTTTAGAATGATCAAATGAACTGGCCGAGAACCTTGACATGTATGCACTAAATCGTCCCTAACTTTTGATTTGGCGCTCCTAATGACACGAAACCAATGCCCACGTTAAGCTAGCTCAAGTTTCGATATTGTGACAAATTTTGAGGCAGAAATAGATATAACAAACAACCAAATTATCCAATCTATCGTGAAAAACGTGAGGCCAGGCAATATGCTTCATTTATAAGCCTCAACTCAGTAAACACCAATGTTCAGTTAAGAATGATCATCTTAACTGGCCGATCGACTTGACATGTTTTCACTTAATCGTCCAAAACTTTTGATTTATAGCTCAGAATGACACGAATCCAATTCCCACGTTAAGCTTGCTCAAGTTATTATATTGTGACAAATTTTGAGACAAAAATAGATACGACAACGAGTCCGATTAATCTAATCTACCCAAAAGAATGTGATGCCATGCATTGTGCTTCATTTATAAGCCTTTACTCAATGAGCATCAATGATCAGGTTAGAATAATCATTTGAACTGGTTGATCAACTTGACATGTACGCACTAAATCGTCCAAAACTTTTGATTTATTGCTTAGAATGACACAAATCCAGTGCCCACGTTAAGCTAGCTCAAGTTTCTATATTGTGAAAATTTTGATACAAAAATAGATATGAAAAAGCATACAAATAATCCAATTTGTCCCAAACTGCGTGATGCCATCCATTATGCTTCATTTATAAGCCTCAACTCAATAAACACCAATGATCAGTTAAGATTGATCATTTTAACTGTCTGATCAACTTGACATGTCTACACTAATTCGTCCATAACTTTTGATTTATAGTTCAGAATGACACGAATCTAATGCCCACGTTAAGCTAGCTCAATTTACTATATTGTGATAAAATTGGAGACAGAAATAGATACGAAAAAACAATCCAAGTAATTCATTCTACCCCAAATTGTGTGATGCCATGCATTATGCTTCATTTATAAGCCTCAACTCAACAAGCACTAATGATCAGTTAAGAATGAACATTTTAATAGGCCGATCAACTTGACATGTCAGCACTAAATCGTCCGTATTATATAATTTATAGTTCAGAATGACAAAAATCCAATGCCCTCGTCAAGATAGCTCAATTTACTATATTGTCTCAAAATGAGAGATAAAAATAGATACGACAAAGCGCCCAAGTAATCAAATATATCCAAAACTGCATGATTCCATGCATTATGCTTCATTTATATTCCTTTACTCAGTGTGCATCAATGATCAGTTTAGAATGATCAAATGAACTGGCCGATAACCTTGACATGTTTGCACTAAATCGTCCCTAACTTTTGATTTGGAGCTCATAATGACACGAAACCAATGCCCACGTTAAGCTAGCTCAAGTTTCTATGTTGTGAAAAATTTTGAGGCAGAAATAAATATAACAAACCTCCAAGTTGTCCAATCTATCGTGAAAACGTGATGCCAGGCAATATACTTCATTTATAAGCCTCGACTCAGTAAACACCAATAATCAGTTAAGAATGATCATCTTAACTGGCCGATCAACTTGACATGTTTTCACTTAATCGTCCAAAACTTTTGATTTATAGCTCAGAATGACACGAATCCAATTCCCACCTTAAGCTTGCTCAATTTTTTATATTGTGACTGATTTTGAGACAGAAATAGATACGATAACGAGTCCAATTAATCTAATCTATCCAAAACAATGTGATGCCATGCATTGTGCTTCATTTATAAGCCTTTACTCAATGAGCATCAATAATCAGTTTAGAATAATCATTTGAACTGGTTGATCAACTTGACATGTACGCACTAAATCGTCCAAAACTTTTGATTTATTGCTTAGAATGACACGAATCCAGTGCCCACGTTAAGCTAGCTCAAGTTTCTATATTGTGAAATTTTGATACAAAAATAGATACGAAAAAGCGTACAAATTATCCATTTTGTCCCAAACTGCGTGATGCCATGCACTATGCTTTATTTATAAGCCTAAACTCAATAAACACCAATGATCAGTTAAGATTGATCATTTTAACTGTCTGATCAACTTGACATGTCTACACTAATTCGTCCATAACTTTTGATTTATAGTTCAGAATGACACGAATCTATGCCCACGTTAAGCTAGCTCAATTTACTATATTGTGATAAAATTTGAGACAGAAATAGATATGAAAAACAATCCATGTAATTCATTCTACCCCAAATTGTGTGATGCCATGCATTATACTTCATTTATAAGTCTCAACTCAATAAGCACTAATGATCAGTTAAGAATGAACTTTTTAATAGGCCGATCAACTTGACATGTCAGCACTAAATCGTCCGTATTATATGATTTATAGTTCTGAATGACAAAAATCCAATGCCCACGTCAAGATAGCTCAATTTACTATATTGTTTCAAAATGAGAGATAAAAAAAGATACGACAAAGCGCCCAAGTAATCAAATATATCCAAAACTGTGTGATTCCATGCATTATGCTTCATTTATAATCCTTTACTCAGTTGCATAAATTATCAGTTTAGAATGATCAAATGAACTGGCCGATAACCTTGACATGTTTGCACTAAATCGTCCCTAACTTTTGATTTGGCGCTCCTAATGACACGAAACCAATGCCCACGTTAAGCTAGCTCAAGTTTCGATATTGTGACAAATTTTGAGGCAGAAATAGATATAACAAACAACCAAGTTATCCAATCTATCGTGAAAAACGTGAGGCCAGGCAATATGCTTCATTTATAAGCCTCAACTCAGTAAACACCAATGTTCAGTTAAGAATGATCATCTTAACTGGCCGATCGACTTGACATGTTTTCACTTAATCGTCCAAAACTTTTGATTTATAGCTCAGAATGACACGAATCCAATTCCCACGTTAAGCTTGCTCAAGTTATTATATTGTGACAAATTTTGAGACAAAAATAGATACGACAACGAGTCCGATTAATCTAATCTACCCAAAAGAATGTGATGCCATGCATTGTGCTTCATTTATAAGCCTTTACTCAATGAGCATCAATGATCAGGTTAGAATAATCATTTGAACTGGTTGATCAACTTGACATGTACGCACTAAATCGTCCAAAACTTTTGATTTATTGCTTAGAATGACACAAATCCAGTGCCCACGTTAAGCTAGCTCAAGTTTCTATATTGTGAAAATTTTGATACAAAAATAGATATGAAAAAGCATACAAATAATCCAATTTGTCCCAAACTGCGTGATGCCATGCATTATGCTTCATTTATAAGCCTCAACTCAATAAACACCAATGATCAGTTAAGATTGATCATTTTAACTGTCTGATCAACTTGACATGTCTACACTAATTCGTCCATAACTTTTGATTTATAGTTCAGAATGACACGAATCTAATGCCCACGTTAAGCTAGCTCAATTTACTATATTGTGATAAAATTGGAGACAGAAATAGATACGAAAAAACAATCCAAGTAATTCATTCTACCCCAAATTGTGTGATGCCATGCATTATGCTTCATTTATAAGCCTCAACTCAACAAGCACTAATGATCAGTTAAGAATGAACATTTTAATAGGCCGATCAACTTGACATGTCAGGACTAAATCGTCCGTATTATATAATTTATAGTTCAGAATGACAAAAATCCAATGCCCTCGTCAAGATAGCTCAATTTACTATATTGTCTCAAAATGAGAGATAAAAATAGATACGACAAAGCGCCCAAGTAATCAAATATATCCAAAACTGCATGATTCCATGCATTATGCTTCATTTATATTCCTTTACTCAGTGTGCATCAATGATCAGTTTAGAATGATCAATGAACTGGCCGATAACCTTGACATGTTTGCACTAAATCGTCCCTAACTTTTGATTTGGAGCTCATAATGACACGAAACCAATGCCCACGTTAAGCTAGCTCAAGTTTCTATGTTGTGACAAATTTTGAGGCAGAAATAAATATAACAAACCTCCAAGTTGTCCAATCTATCGTGAAAACGTGATGCCATGCAATATACTTCATTTATAAGCCTCGACTCAGTAAACACCAATGATCAGTTAAGAATGATCATCTTAACTGGCCGATCAACTTGACATGTTTTCACTTAATCGTCCAAAACTTTTGATTTATAGCTCAGAATGACACGAATCCAATTCCCACCTTAAGCTTGCTCAATTTTTTATATTGTGACTGATTTTGAGACAGAAATAGATACGATAACGAGTCCAATTAATCTAATCTATCCAAAACAATGTGATGCCATGCATTGTGCTTCATTTATAAGCCTTTACTCAATGAGCATCAATAATCAGTTCAGAATAATCATTTGAACTGGTTGATCAACTTGACATGTACGCACTAAATCGTCCGAAACTTTTGATTTATAGCTTAGAATGACACGAATCCAGTGCCCACGTTAAGCTAGCTCAAGTTTCTATATTCTGAAATTGTTGATACAAAAATAGATACGAAAAAGCGTACAAATTATCTATTTTGTCCCAAACTGCGTGATGCCATGCACTATGCTTTATTTATAAGCCTAAACTCAATAAACACCAATGATCAGTTAAGATTGATCATTTTAACTGTCTGATCAACTTGACATGTCTACACTAATTCGTCAATAACTTTTGATTTATAGTTCAGAATGACACGAATCTAATGCCCACGTTAAGCTAGCTCAATTTACTATATTGTGATAAAATTTGAGACAGAAATAGATATGAAAAACAATCCATGTAATTCATTCTACCCCAAATTGTGTGATGCCATGCATTATACTTCATTTATAAGTCTCAACTCAATAAGCACTAATGATCAGTTAAGAATGAACTTTTTAATAGGCCGATCAACTTGACATGTCAGCACTAAATCGTCCGTATTATATGATTTATAGTTCTGAATGACAAAAATCCAATGCCCACGTCAAGATAGCTCAATTTACTATATTGTCTCAAAATGAGAGATAAAAAAAGATACGACAAAGCGCCCAAGTAATCAAATATTTCCAAAACTGTGTGATTCCATGCATTATGCTTCATTTATATTCCTTTACTCAGTGTGCATCAATGATCAGTTTAGAATGATCAAATGAACTGCCCGATAACCTTGACATGTGTTCACTAAATCGTCCCTAACTTTTGATTTGGAGCTCATAATGACACGAAACCAATGCCCACGTCAAGCTACCTCAAGTTTCTAAATTGTGACAAATTTTTAGGCATAAATAGATATAACAAACCTCCAAGTTATAGAATCTATCCTGCAAAATGTGATGTCATGCAATATGCTTCATTTACAAGCCTCAACACAATAAGCATCAATGATCAGTTAAGAATGATCATCTTAACTGGCCAATCAACTTGACATGTACGCACTAAATGGTCTGAAACTTTTGATTTATAGCTTAGAATGACATGAATCCAGTGCCCACGTTAAGCTAGCTCAAGTTTCTATATTGTGAAAATTTTGGAACAGAAATAGATACGAAAAAGCGTACAAAGTATCCAATTTGTCCCAAACTGCGTGATGTCATGCATTATGCTTCATTTATAAGCTTCAACTCAATAAACACCAATGATCAGTTAAGATTGATCATTTTAACTGCCTGATCAACTTGACATGTCGACACTAATTCGTCCATAACTTTTGATTTATAGTTCAGAATGACACGAATCTAATGCCCACGTTAAGCTAGCTCAATTTACTATATTGTGATAAAATTTGAGACATAAATAGATACGAAAAACAATCCAAGTAATTCATTCTACCCCAAATTGTGTGATGCCATGCATTATGATTCATTTATAAGCCTCAACTCAACAAGCACTAATGATCAGTTAAGAATGAACATTTTAATAGGCCGATCAACTTGACATGTCAGCACTAAATCGTCCGTATTATATAATTTATAGTTCAGAATGACAAAAATCCAATGCCCACGTCAAGATAGCTCAATTTACTATATTGCCTCAAAATGAGAGATAAAAATACATACGACAAAGCGCCCAAGTAATCAAATATATCCAAAACTCCATGATTCCATGCATTATGCTTCATTTATATTCCTTTGCTCAGTGTGCATCAGTGATCAGTTTAGAATGATCAAATGAACTGGCCGATAACCTTGACATGTTTGCACTAAATCGTCCCTACCTTTTGATTTGGAACTCATAATGACACGAAACCAATGCCCACGTTAAGCTAGCTCAAGTTTCTATATTGTGACAAAATTTGAGGCAGAAATAGATATAACAAACCTCCAAGTTATCCATTCTATCGTGAAAAATGTGATGCCAGGCAATATGCTTCATTTATAAGCCTCGACTCAGTAAACACCAATGATCAGTTAAGAATGATCATCTTAACTGGCCGATCAACTTGACATGTTTTCACTTAATCGTCCAAAACTTTTGATTTATAGCTCAGAATGACACGAATCCAATTCCCACCTTAAGCTTGCTCAATTTTTTATATTGTGACAAATTTTGAGACAGAAATAGATACGATAAGGAGTCCAATTAATCTAATCTATCCAAAACAATGTGATGCCATGCATTGTGCTTCATTTATAAGCCTTTACTCAATGAGCATCAATAATCAGTTTAGAATAATCATTTGAACTGGTTGATCAACTTGACATGTACGCACGAAATCATCCGAAACTTTTGATTTATAGCTTAGAATGACACGAATCCAGTGCCCACGTTAAGCTAGCTCAAGTTTCTATATATTGAAATTGTTGATACAAAAATAGATACGAAAAAGCGTACAAATTATCTATTTTGTCCCAAACTGTGTGATGCCATGCACTATGCTTTATTTATAAGCCTAAACTCAATAAACACCAATGATCAGTTAAGATTGATCATTTTAACTGTCTGATCAACTTGACATGTCTACACTAATTCGTCCATAACTTTTGATTTATAGTTCAGAATGACACGAATCTAATGCCCACGTTAAGCTAGCTCAATTTACTATTTTGTGATAAAATTTGAGACAGAAATAGATATGAAAAACAATCCAAGTAATTTATTCTACCCCAAATTGTGTGATGCCATGCATTATACTTCATTTATAAGTGTCAACTCAATAAGCACTAATGATCAGTTAAGAATGAACTTTTTAATAGGCCGATCAACTTGACATGTCAGCACTAAATCGTCCGTATTATATGATTTATAGTTCAGAATGACAAAAATCCAATGCCCACGTCAAGATAGCTCAATTTACTATATTGTCTCAAAATGAGAGATAAAAAAAGATACGACAAAGCGCCCAAGTAATCAAATATATCCAAAACTGTGTGATTCCATGCATTATGCTTCATTTATATTCCTTTACTCAGTGTGCATCAATGATCAGTTTAGAATGATCAAATGAACTGGCCGAGAACCTTGACATGTATGCACTAAATCGTCCCTAACTTTTGATTTGGCGCTCCTAATGACACGAAACCAATGCCCACGTTAAGCTAGCTCAAGTTTCGATATTGTGACAAATTTTGAGGCAGAAATAGATATAACAAACAACCAAATTATCCAATCTATCGTGAAAAACGTGAGGCCAGGCAATATGCTTCATTTATAAGCCTCAACTCAGTAAACACCAATGTTCAGTTAAGAATGATCATCTTAACT
>JAEVFF010000094.1:504812-515119 GCA_018901945.1 Pugionium dolabratum | reverse complement strand
ACTCAGAATGACACAAATTCAAAGCCCACAATAAGCTAGCTCAATATTCTATCATGTGACAAAATTTGAAACAAAAATTGATATGTCAAAGCGACCAAGTAATCCAATCAATCCAAAGCTGCGTGATGTAATGCATTGTGCTTCATTTATAAGCCCTAACTCAATAAAGCATCAATGATCAAATTTAGAATGATTATTTTAACAGGTCGATCAACTTGACATGCCAAGTTATCTAGGTTGTCCAAGTTAAATGGTGACAAAATTTGTGACAGAAATAGATACGACAAAGCATCGAAGTTATCCAATCTATCCAAAACTTCGTCATGCCATGCATTGTGCTTTCTATATAAGCCTTTACTCAAGGAGCACCAATGACCAGTTTAGAATGATCATTTTAACTGACCGATCAACTTGACATGTCCGCACTAAATCATCCGTAACTTTTGATTTAGAGCTGACACAAATCCAAATCACACGTTAACCTAGCTCAGTTTTCTATATTGTGACAAAATTTGAAACAGAAATAGATTCGACAAAGCGTCCAAGTAATCCAATATATTCAAAACTGCGCCATATCATGCATTGTGCTTCATTTATAAGCCTTTACTCAATGAGCATCAATTATCAGTTTTGAATGATCATTTTTACAGCCTGATCAACTTGACTTTTCTGCACTATATTGTCCGTAACTTCTGATTTAGAACTCAGAATGACACGAATCCAATGCCCACGTTAAGCTAGTCAATTTTCTCTATTGTGACAAAATTTGGGACAAAAATAGATTCGACAAAGCATCCTAGTAATCCAATCTATCCAAAACTGTGTCTTTCCGTGCATTGTGCTTTATTTATAAGCCTTTACTCAATGAGCAGTAATGATCAGTTTAGAATGATCATTTCAACTGGCCGATCAACTTGAAATTTATGCACTAAAGTGTCCATAACTTTGGATTTATATCTCAAAATGACACAAATCCAAAGCCCACGTTAAGCTAGCTCAATTTTCTATATTGTGACAAACTTTTAGACAGAAATAGGTTTGACAAAGCGTCCAAGTAACCCAATCTATCCAAAACTGCGTCATGCATGCATTGTGCTTCATTTATAAGCCTTTTGTCAATGAGCATCAATGATCAGTGTGGAATGATCATTTTAATTGGCCGATCAACTTGACATGTCTGTACTAAATCATCCGTAACTTTGGATTTAAAGCTCATAATGACACAAATCCATAGCCCACGTTAAGCTTGCTCTATTTTCTATATTGTGACAAAATTTGAGACAAAAATAGATTCGACAAAGCGTCTAACTAATCCAATCTATCCAAAATTGCACTATGCATTGTGCTTCATTTATAAGACTTTACTCAATGAGCATCAATGATCTGTTTAGAATGATCATTTTAACTGCCCGATCAACTTGACATGTCTGCACTATATCGTCTGTAACTTCTTATTTATAACTCATAGTGACACGAATCCAATGTCCACAATAAGCTAGCTCAATTTCTATATTGTGACAAAATTTGAGACAAAAATAGATTCGACAAAGTGTCCAAGTAATCCAATCTATCCAAAACTGCATCTTTCCATGCATTGTCCTTTATTTATAAGCCTTTACTCAATGAGCATCAATGATCAGTTTAGAAGATCATTTTAACTGGCCGATCATTTTGACATGTCCGCACTAAATCGTCCGTAACTTTTGATTTAAAGCTCAGAATGACACAAATCCAATTACCACGATAACCTAGCTCAATTTTCTATATTGTGACAAAATTTGCGACAGAAATAGTTCGAAAAACCATCCAAGTAATCCAATATATCCAAAACTGCGTCTTGCCATGCATTGTACTTCATTGATAAGCCTTTACTCAATGAGCATCAATGATCAGTTTAAAATGATTATTTTAACTCGTCGATCAACATGACATTTCTACACTAAATCGCCTGGAACTTTAGATTTAAAACTCAAAATGACACAAATCCAAAGCCCACGTTAGGCTAGTTCAATTTTCTATATTGTGATAAATTTTGAGATAGAAATAGATTCAACAAAGCGTACAAGTAATGCAATCTATCTAAAATTGCGTCGTGCCATGCATTATGCTTCATTAATAAGCCTATACTCAATGAGCATCAATGATCAGTCTAAAATGATTATTTTAACTAGTCGATCAACTTGACATTTCTGCACTAAATCGTCCGTAACTTTAGATTTAGAACTCAAAATGACAAAAATCCAAAGCCCACATTAAGCTCGTTCAATTTTCTATATTGTGAAAAAATTTCATACCGAAATTGATTCGACAAACCTTCCAAGTAAACCAATCTTTCCAAGCAATCTATCCACAGCAGCATCATGCCATGCATTGTACTTTATTTATAAGCCTTTACTCAATGAGCATCAATGATCAGTTTAGAATGATCATTTTAACAGGCCGATCAACTTGACATGTCTGCACTATATCGTCCGTACCTTTTCATTTACAACTCTGAATGACATGAACCAATGCCCACATTAAGCTAGCTCAATTTTCTATATTCTGACAAAATTTGAGACAAAAATAGATTACCGAAAGCGCCCAAGTAATCCAATCAATCCAAAGCTGCATCTTGTCATGCATTGTGCATTATTTATAATCCTTTACTCAATGAGCATCAATGATCAGTTTAGAATAATCATTTTAACTAGCTGATCAACTTGACATGTCCGCACTAAATCGTCTGTAACTTTTGATTTAGAGCTCAGAATGACACAAATCAAAGCCCACGTTAACCTAGCTCAATTTTCTATTTTGTGACAAAATTTGAGACCGAAATAGATTCCACAAAGCGTCCAAGCAATCCAATCTATCCAAAACTGTGTCTTGCCTTGCATTGTGCTTCATTTATAAGCCTTTACTCAATGAGCATCAATGATCAGTTTAAAATGATCATTTTAACAGGCCGATCAACTTGACATGTCTGCACTATATCGTCCGTACCTTTTCATTTACAACTCTGAATGACATGAACCAATGCCCACATTAAGCTAGCTCAATTTTCTATATTCTGACAAAATTTGAGACAAAAATAGATTACAGAAAGCGCCCAAGTAATCCAATCAATCCAAAGCTGCATCTTGTCATGCATTGTGCATTATTTATAATCCTTTACTCAATGAGCATCAATGATCAGTTTAGAATGATCATTTTAACTGCCCAATCAACTTGACATGTTTGCACTAAATCGTCCGTAACTTTAGATTTAGAACTCAAAATGACACAAATCCGAAGCCCACGTTAACCTAGCTCAATTTTCTATATTCTGACGAAATTTGAGACAAAAAAAGATTCGAGAAAGCATCCAAGTAATCCAATCTATCCAAAACTGTGCCTTACCATGCATTGTGCTTCATTAATAAGCCTTAACTCAATGAGCATCAATGATCAGTTTAGGATGATTATTTTAACTGCCCTATAACCTTGACATTTCTGCACTATATCACCCGTAACTTTTGATTTATAACTCAGAATGACACGAATACAATGCCCACGTTAAGCTAGTTCAATTTTCTATGCTGTGACAAAATTTGAGACAAAAAGAGATTACACAAAGCATCCAAGTAATCCAATATATCCAAAACTGCATCTTGTCATGCATTGTGCTTTATTTATAATCCTTTACTCAATGAGTATCAATGATCAGTCTAGAATGATCATTTTAACTAGCTGAACAACTTGACATGTCCTCACTAAATCGTCCGTAACTTTTGCTTTAGAGCTAAGAATGAAACAAATCCAAAGCCCACGTTAACCTAGCTCAATTTTCTATACTGTGACAAAATTTGAGAGAAAATAGATGTGGCAAAGCGTCTAAGTAATACAATCTATCCAAAACTACGTCTTGCCATGCACTGTGCTTCATTAATAAGCCTTTAATCAATGAGCATCAATGATCTGTTTAGAACGATTATTTTCACTGGTCGATCAACTATACGTGTCTGCACTAAATCGTCCATAAAATTAGATTTAGAACTCAAAATGACACAAATCCAAAGCCCACGATAAGCTAGTTCAATTTTCTATATTGTCAAAAAATTTGATACAGAAATAGATTCGACAAAGCATCCAACTAATCCATTGTGTCCAGAACTGCGTCTTGCTATGCATTGTGCTTCATTAATAAGCCTTTACTCAATGAGCATCAATGATCAGTCTAGAATGACTATTTTAACTTGTCGATGACCTTGACATTTCTACACTAAATCATCCGTAACTTTAGATTTAGAACTCAAAACGACACAAATCCAAAGCCTACATTAAGCTAGTTTAATTTTCAATATTGTGACAAAATTTGAGACATAAATAGATTTGAGAAAGCGTCCAAGTAAACCAATCTATCCAAAACTGCATCATGCCATGCATTGTGCTTTATTTATAAAACTTTACTCAATGAACAACAATCATCAGTTTAGAACGATCATTTTAACTGGCCGATCAACTTCACATGTCCACACTAAGTTGTCTGTAACTTTTGATTTAGAGCTCATAATGACACAAATCCAAAGCCCACGTTAATCTGGCTCAATTTTCTATATTTTGACAAAATTTTAGACAGAAATAGGTTCGACAGTCCAAGCAATCCAATCTATCCAAAACTGTGTCTTGCCATGCATTGTGCTTCATTTATAAGCCTTTACTCAATGAGCATCAATGATCAGTTTAGAATGATCATTTTAACTGGTCAATCCACTTGACATGTATGCACTAAATCGTCCTTAACTTTTGATTTATAGTTAGAATGACACGAATCCAGTGCCCACGTTAAGCTAGCTCAAGTTTCTATATTGTGAAATTTTTTTGAGACAAAAATAGATTCGACAAAGCGGATACGTAATCCAATATATCCAAAACTGCGTCTTGCCATAAATTGTGCTTTATTTAAAAGCCTTTACTCAATGAGCATCAATGATCAGTTTAGAATGATCATTTTAATTGGCTGATCAACTTGACATCTCCACACTACATCGTCTGTAACTTTTGATGTAGAACTCAGAATGACACAAATCCAAAGCCCACGTTAACCTTGCTCTATTTTCTATACTGTGTCAAAATTTGAGACAGAAATAGATTCGACAAAGCATCCAACTAATCCATTCTATCCAAAACTGCGTCTTGCTATGCATTGTGCTTCATTAATAAGCCTTTACTCAATGAGCATCAATGATCAGTCTAGAATGACTATTTTAACTGGTCGATGACCCTTACATTTCTGCACTAAATGATCCGTAACTTTAGATTTAGGACTCAAAATGACACAAATCCAAAGCCCACATTAAGGTAATCCAATTTTCTATATTGTGACAAAATTTTAGAAATAAATATATTCGACAAAACGTCTAAGTAAACCAATCTATCCAAAACTGCGTCATGCCATGCATTGTGCTTTATTTATAAGCCTTTACTCAGTGAGCATCAATGATCAGTTTAGAATGATCATTTTAACTGGCCGATCAACTTCACATGTCCGCACTAAGTTGTCTGTAACTTTTGATTTAGAGCTCAGAATGACGCAAATCCAAAGCCCATGTTAACATGGCTCAATTTTCTATATTTTGACAATCTTTGAGACAGAAATAGATTCGACAAAGCGTCCAAGCAATCCAATCTATCCAAAACTGTGTCTTGCCATGCATTATGCTTCATTTATAAGCCTTTACTCAATGAGCATCAATGATCAGTTTAGAATGATCATTTTAGGTGGCCGATCAACTTGACATGTCTGCACTATATCGCCCGTAACTTTTGATTTATAACTCAGAATGACACGAATCCAATGCCCACGTTAACCTAGCTCAATTTTCTATATTTTGACAAAATTTGACATAAAAATAGATTCGACAATGCGTCCAAGAATTCCAATCTATCCAAACCTGAGTCATGCCATGCATTGTGTTTTATTTATCTGCCTTCACTTAATGAGCATCAATGATCAGTTTAGAATGATCATTTTAACTGGCCGATAATCTTGGAATGTCTGCACTACATCGTCCGTAACTTTTGATTTATAACTCAGAATGACACAAATCCAATGGTCACATTAAGCTAGCTCAATTTTCTATTGTGACAAAATTTGAGACAAAAATAGATTATTCAAAGCGTCCAACTAATCCAATCTATCCAAAACTGCGTCTTGCATGCATTGTGCTTTATTTATAAGCCTTTAATCAATGAGCATCAATGATCAGTTTAGAACGATCATTTTAACTGCCCGATCAACTTGACATGTCTGCACTATATCATCCATAACTTTTGATTTATAACTTAGAATGACACAAATCCAATGCCCATCTTAAACTAGCTCAATTTTCTATATTGTGACAAAATTTGAGACAAAAATAGATTCGACAAAGCGGTCAAGTAATCCAATCTATCCAAAACTGCGTCTTGCCATGCATTGTGCTTTACTTATAATACTTTACTCAATGAGCATCAATGATCAGTTTAGAATGATCATTTTAACTGACCGATCAACTTGACATGTCCGCACTAAATCGTCTGTAACTATTGATTTAGAGCTCAGAAATACACAAATCCAAAGCCCACATTAACTTAACTCAATTTTCTATATTGTGACAAAATTTCTGACAGAAATAGATTCGATAAAGCGTCCAAGTTATCCAATCTATCCAAAACTGCGTCTTGCCATGCATTGTGCTTATAATCCTTTACTCATTGAGCATCAATGATCAGTTTAGAATGATCATTTTAACTGGCCAATCAACTTCACATTTCCGCACTAAGTCGTCCGTAACTTTTGATTTAGAGCTCAGAATGACACAAATCCATAGCCCACATTAACCTAGCTCAACTTTCTATATTGTGACAAAATTTGAGACAAAAAAAGATTTGACAAAGCGTTCAAGTTATCCAATCTATCCAAAACTACGTTTTGCCATGCATTGTGCTTCATTAATAAGCCTTTACTCAATGAGCATCAATGATCTGTTTAGAATGATTATTTTAACTGGTTGATCAACTATACGTGTCTGCACTAAATCGTCCGTAATTTTAGATTTAGAACTCAAAGTGACACAAATCAAAAGCCCACGTTAAACTTGCTCAATTTTCTATATTTTGACAAAATTTGAGACCGAACTAGATTCGACAAGGCGTCCAAGCAATCCAATCTATCCAAAACTGTGTCATCCCATGGATTGTGCTCCATTTATAAGCCTTTACTCAATGAGCATCAATGTCCAGTTTAGAATGATAATTTTAACTTGCCGATCAACTTGACATCTCTGCACTATATCGTCCGTAACTTTTGATTTACAACTAAGAATGACACGAATCCAATGCCCACGTTAGCCTAGCTCAATTTTTCTATATTTTGACAAACTTTGAGGCAGAAATAGATTCGACAAAGCATCCAAGAATTCCAATCTATCCAAAACTGCATCATGCCATGCATTGTGCTTTATTTATCAGCCTTTACTCAATGAGAAACAATGATCAGTTTAGAATGATCATTTTAACTCGGCGATCAACTTGACATGTCTGCACTATATCGTTCGTAGCTTTTGATTTATAACTCAGAATGACACGAATCCAATGCCCACATTAAGCTAGCTCAATTTCTATATTGTGACAAAATTTGAGGCCAAAATAGATTCCACAAAGCGTCCAAGTAATCCAATCTATCTAAAACTGCGTCTTGCCATGCATTGTGCTTTATTTATAAGCCTTTACTCAATGAGCATCAATGATCCGTTTAGAATCATCATTTTAACTGCCCGATCAACTTGACATGTCTGCACTATATCATCCATAAATTTTGATTTTAACTTAGAATGACACGAATCCAATGCCCACGTTAAACTAGCTCCATTTTCTATATTGTGACAAAATTTGAAACAAAAATAGATTCGACAAAGGGGCCATGTAATCCAATCTATCCAAAACTACGTCTTGCCATGCATGTGCTTTATTTATAATCCTATACTCAATGAGCATCAATGATCAGTTTAGAATGATCATTTGAACGGGTCGATTAACTTGGCATGTCCGCACTAAATCGTCCGTAACTATAGATTTAGAGCTCATAAATACACAAATCCAAAGCACACATAAACCTAGCTCAATTTTCTATTTTGTGACAAAATTTGAGACTGAAATAGATTCGACAAAGCATCCAAGTAATCCAGTCTATCCAAAAATACGCCATGCCATGCGTTGTGCTTCATTTATAATACTTTACTCAATGAGCATCAATGATCAGTTTAGAATGATCATTTGAACTGGTCGATCTACTTGACATGTATGCACTAAATCATCCATAACTTTTGATTTATAGCTTAGAATGACACGAATCCAGTGTCCACGTTAAGCTAGCTCAAGTTTCTATATTGCGAAATTTTTTGAGACAAAAATAGATTCGACAAAGCGGACACGTAATCCAATATATCCAAAACAGTGTCTTGCCATAAATAGTGCTTTATTTAGAAGCCTTTACTCAATGAGCATCAATGATCAGTTTAGAATGATCATTTTAATTGGCCGATCAACTTGACATCTCTACACTACATCGTCTGTAACTTTTGATGTAGAATTCAGAATGACACAAATATAAAGCCCACGTTAACCTAGCTCTATTTTCATTGCTGTGTCAAAATTTGAAACTGAAATCAATTCGACAAAGTGTCCAAGTAAACCAATCTATCCAAAACTGCGTCTTGCCTTGCATTGTGCTTTATTTATAAGCCTTTACTTAATGAGCATCAATGATCAGTTTAGAATGATCATTTTAATTGGCCGATCAACTTGACATCTCTGCACTACATCGTCTGTAGCTCAGAATGACACAAATCCAAAGCCCACGTTAACCTAGCTCAATTTTCTATACTGTGACAAAATTTGAGACAAAAATAGATGTGGCAAAGCGTCCAAGTAATACAATCTATCCAAAACTACGTCTTGCCATGCATTGTGCTTCATTAATAAGCCTTTACTCAATGAGCATCTATGATCTGTTTAGAATGATTATTTTCACTGGTCGATCAACTATATGTGTCTGCACTAAATCATTCGTAAAATTAGATTTAGAACTCAAAAAGACACAAATCCAAAGCCCACGATAAGCTAGTTCAATTTTCTATATTGTCAAAAAATTCGAGACAGAAATAGATTCGACAAAGCATCCAACTAATCCATTCTATCCAAAACTGCCTCTTGCTATGCATTGTGCTTCATTAATAAGCTTTTACTCAATGAGCATCAATGATAAGTCTAGAATGACTATTTTAACTGGTCGATGACCTTGACATTTCTGCACTAAATCATCCGTAACTTTAGATTTAGAACTCAAAATGACACAAATCCAAAGCCCACATTAAGCTAATTCAATTTTCTATATTGTGAAAATTTTGAGACATAAATATATTCGAGAAAGCGTCCAAGTAAACCAATCTATCAAAAATTACGTCATGCCATGCATTGTGCTTTATTTATAAGCCTTTACTCAATGAGCATCAATGATCAGTTTAGAATGATCATTTTAACAGGCCGATCAACTTCACATGTCCGCACTAAGTTGTCTGTAACTTTTGATTTCGAGCTCAGAATGACACAAATCCAAAGCCACGTTAACCTGGCTCAATTTTCTATATTTTGACAAAATTTGAGACAGAAATAGAATTGACAAAGCATCCAAGCAATCCAATCTATCCAAAATTGTGTCTTGCCATGCATTGTGCTTCATTTATAAGCCTTTACTCAATAAGCATCAATGATCATTTTAGAATGGTCATTTTAACTGGCCGATCAACTTGACATGTCTGCACTATATCGCCCGTAACTTTTGATTTATAACTCAGAATGACACGAATCCAATGCCCACGTTAACCTAGCTCAATTTTCTATATTGTAACAAAATTTGAGACAAAAATGGATTCCACAAAGGGTACAACTAATCCAATCTATCCAGAACTGCGTCTTGCATGAATTGTGCTTTATTTATAAGCCGTTAATCAATGAGCATCAATGATCAGTTTAGAATGATCATTTTAACTGCCCGATCAACTTGACATGTCTGCACTATATTATCCATAACTTTTGATTTATAACTTAGAATGACACTAATCCAATGCCCACGTTAAACTAGCTCAATTTTCTATATTGTGACAAAATTTGAGACAAAAATAGATTCGACAAAGCGGCCAAGTAATCCAATCTATCCAAAACTACGTCTTGCCATGCATGTGCTTTATTTATAATCCTTTACTCAATGAGCATCAATGATCAGTTTAGAATGATCATTTTAACTG